>SJYQ01027103.1:0-27410 GCA_006410935.1 Redunca redunca
ATATATAATTTAATATTTGATGCGACCAGTGAAGAGTAAGTCTGCTGCTGCTAATTCGCTTCAGTCGTGTCCGACTCTGTGCGACCCCACAGACAGCAGCCCACCAGGCTCCACCGTCCCTGGGATTCTCCAGGCAAGAACACGAGTGGGTTGCCATTTCCTTCTCCAATGCATCAAAGTGAAAAGTGAAAGTGAAGTCGCTCAATCGTGTCCGACTCCACGGACTGCAGCCTACCAGGCTCCTCTGTCCATGGGATTTTCCAGGCAAGAGTACTGGAGTGGGTTGCCATTGCCTTCTCCAAAGAGTAAGTCTAGGATAGTATAATTAAAGGTTTTAATCCAGTTATCACTGTCAGGAGAAGTTTCCAGTGTGACAATTCAGTCAACATCAGAAATCACAGAAGAGATATCATTAACATATAAACTCAGGTGGTTTTTCCAAGGGCAAGATGGGTTTTTGCCTTGTGAGATGAGCATAGCACATTTTTGATGTTAAAAATGTAAAAAAAAAATGTAAACAAGAAAGAAAAGCATAGCACATAGTAGATCATTCATAAACAGCTATTGAGGAATTAATGCACAAATGAATAACCGAGACTTTTAATCAAGATGAATCCTGTCTCCCCCAGCCTCAACTTGGGAGGGATTCTTGTGAAACAGCATGAATTTAAGAAGTTGGTGAGTTGGTTCTGGAGGAGGAAAATGTCCCCATTATTTCTTCAAAAGAACTTAAGAGAGAAAGACTGTTGCCCCCATGAAACAGTGCTATTCCGTCGCTCAGTCGTGTCTGTTTGTAACCCTGTGGACTACAACATGCCAGGCTTCCCTCTCCTTCACCATCTTCCCAGTGTTTGTTCTAACTCATGTCCGTTGAGTCGATGATGCCATCCAACTATCTCATTATCTGTTGCCTCCTCCTCCTACCCTCAATCTTTCCCAGCATCAGGGTCTTTTCCATTGAGTCTGCTCTTTGCATCAGGTGCCAAAGTATTGGAGCTTCAGCGTCAGTCCTTCCAGTGAATATTCAGGTTGATAAAACAGGGAAGAAGGGCAAACAAAGCAGAAGGAGGGTTCAGAACCACAAAGCAGAAAAAGTGAGTTGTCCAAGTAAAGGAAGGAAACAGCTCAAACATTCCCCCACCCCCACCCCTTACTCCCCTCACTTTCACATACAGAAACCCCAGTACTTCATTGTATATAGTGCAGAAGACTAGATTTCCTTAGGGAAACCACTGAATCAGCTTCTTCCCTATTGCTCAGACATTTGAGGATGCTGTAAAAAATCTCGAGAGCAGAGTGAATAAACATGCATATTCTGGCATCAGAATACCTGGGCTTGAATGTTGGTTCTGCCATTTCTTCGCAAAGTGACCTTGGGCCAGTTAATTTCTGGATATAATAATGAAAAGCCTACCTTCAGAGTTTGTTACAAGGAATACAGTTGTAAAAACATGTAAGATCCTTGGAACTGTGCCTTATTTCTTCTTTTTTTTTTCTTTTAAATGCTATGTAAGTGTTCAATATTGCTATTATCCCTTGTTGAGACTCACATTTAGCTTTTAAGTTTTTTCAAAGAATCTTCTTAAGGTGAGATGATTATAGTTAAGCTTATGTGCATCTGGTTTTCAAGCACTTTAGAAGCAAGGCAGTTTATGCAGTTTCTTACACATACTGTAAATTATCGGTGTGAGAAATATATTGATACTATGTGTTCTGATTGTGTGATTATCTTCCATTTAATTTTCAGGAGGATCCTCATCGACACTGGAGAACCATCAATCCCAGAATATATCAGCTGTTTAAAGCAGGCTCTGACGGAATTTAACACAGCCATCCAGGAAATCATAGTGACCCATTGGCACCGGGATCATACTGGAGGCATAGCAGATATTTGTAAAAGCATCAATAATGGTAAACAGAAAATATTCATTAAGCTCATTGAAGAAAAGTGTGTTTTCAGGATCATATAATTCAGTTAACAGAGCTAAATAAGCTAGTAAACCATTTACTGAATACCCTATAATTGAATGGTACTTTGAGAAACTACTGTAATTGGAAACTAGCCCCAGTTTTAACAAAGAAGGAAAGTCCTATTTTCTACCTCTGATCTCTTTTACCTGGTATTTTTCCCCGTTGCCCATAACAAAGGTCAGTTTTAATTTAGTTTGTGTGACACTTACTGTTTCAGATTAAATACTAAGCAGCTACTGTTGAATGTTTACTATGTGCCCGGCACTGTGCCGATCACGTGGCCTGAGTACTGTGAGGTGGGTGTGTTCTTATCCATGTGTCTTCCAGAGCATAAGGCAATCACCATGATAAACTGAACTACTGGGGAAAGAGTGTCATATTGGTAATTCTCTGTCCTTGAAACCTCTTAAGTACTGACACTTACCATCTTTCTCATTCCCTCATCCCATCACACACACAGTTTCATCCACCCATCCATTCCTTTACCAAACACTGGAGTGACTGCTATATGCAGGTACTATTCTTAACACAAGGAACCTAGCAGTGAACAAAACATGGAGCTTTATTCTCACAGGGAAGGTAAATGGTAAATGGATGATAGATCAGATGGTGACAGGTACTACAAAGAAAAGTAAAGCGACGACATGAAAACAAGGGGAGAAAGGGTAAAGCAGAGGAGGGCGGTGGCAGAGATATCCAGGGTGGAGGGAGAGGCAGTGAGCTGTACAGTGTCTGAGAGCAGGGCTTACCTGGCTGAGGGCATTACAGGGCCAGAGATACCAGAACAGGACTGTGCTTGGCCTGTCCAAGGCACTGGAAAGACAAGGAAGTTGAGAAAGTTCATTCACACAAGGGATGCATGTAACATTCAACTAGTATTTGTATTACTATCTTTTTAGGCCTTGAGACTAATTGGGACACCAAGATATTCTCAGGCCCAGCACCGATATCACCAGGATGCCGATTGTGAAAACCTGTCTAACCTGTCTTACCTTCTCACTTCCTTTCTTCCAATCCACTGTAGGAAGTTATTCTTTCTTAGTCTGACCTATCCTTGCCTTTCTTTTTCTTGTCCATCGTTAAATTTTGCAAATTAAAAAACTATACTGAGGACCCTTAATTACCTCTGGTTAGTTCTTTTAACGTGAGGGTCAGGGTGATGAATTAAAATACTTAAGGCCCCCTTTTTCTCCTTCATGAATCAGCTTTATTGAGCTTGAATCCACATACATAAAATGTACCCATGTGAAGTGTATAGTTTGGCAAACATTGATGTGACCACTCCAAGATAGTTTTCCCAACACCCCAAAAAGATCTGCCAATGGCCGTTTGCAGTGACTCCCCCTCCACCCTCAACAGCCACACATCTGCTTCGTTTTGCCATAGGTTAGTTTTGTGTGTGTTTTGAAGTTGCCTATAATGGAAGAATACAGAACCACTCTTTGTCTGGCTTCTCTCACACCACATCTTGTTTCTGAGATTCACCTGTGTTTCATGCATCAGTAGTTTGTCCCTTTCTTATTGCCAAATAGTAAGTCATGGTAGAAATATACCACCATCTGTGTGTATCCATTCACCTATTAATGGCCATCTGACCCACTTTCTTCAAATTAAACATGAAAATAGGTTTGAGTTCCTTACAAAATAATATTTATTTAATAAATTATTATATTGATTTAAAAGGAGAAATTTGACACAGCTTTATAGCCACAAAAACTTTAGTGCTTATTCGAGACATGGCTAGTGTTTCATTCTGAATTCTGAACTCTGTGGAAACTAGACCAGCTACATGCAGACCTTGAGTTGCTCAGCACTAAAATTGTTCAGAGGTGACTTTTAGGGTCTCCTCCCCAAAGTTCGATATATTTCTGTATTCTCTCAATTGTTAACCACTATCATTTTTGTTCTATTTTACTTTTTTTGTTCCATATTTTAATTATTAGTTTAAATTTTTGTATAATTTTGTTTAGCTGTTAGCATGACAGAAAATTTTGAACTACTTTACAGTGCTAGCCACCTATGTTTCTAACAGGACACACCAAAATTATGAATGCCATTTATAAGATTTTTGTGGGAAGATAAGTTAATTGCGCAGTCATGTCCTACTCTTTATGACCCCATGGACTGCAGCTAACCAGGCTCCTCTGTCCATGGGGATTCTCCAGGCAAGAATATTGGAGTGGGTTGCCATGCCCTACCCCAGGAGATCTTCACAACCCAGGGATCAAACCTGAGTCTCTCACATTCTTGGCAGATTCTTTACCATCTGAGCCACCAGGGAAGACTGCCTCTTAAGCAAACTGCTTACAAAATGTAAAATACAATCAGTATGTGATTTGGGAACTCCTAGTGGCTTACAGGGAACCAGAATTTTACCAGACATGAGAACTAGATGGCCTCGGGCTGTCTGAGTGTTGTGGTTTGGTTTGGGGTAAATCTTATAAAGTATATTTTGTTGTCTGATAATTATTATTTTGCAGCTGAAGTTGGGCCTTTGCCATGTGTTTAACATCCAAGCCTTAGGAGTCAAACAGTTGCTTCCTGCTTTTCAATTAGAATGTGTTTTTATTAGTATTATACATGAGCAATATCACATGTTTGTATCAGCTTAAATAATTAGCATCAACAATATTGTTATAATCCATAAACCTTAACAAATGACTGAGGGTTTCCTCCTGTTTAAATAATTATATGATGGAGACAGAAAGTAGATAAGTTGTTGCCAAGAGCAGGCAGAAGGAAAGAATAAGGAGTGAGTACCATTGAGTAGGAGGATTTGAAAACGTTCTAAAATTTTATAGTGCTTATGGTGTACAGTTCTTTGAATATACTTTAAAAAAAACAAACAAACCTAACAACAATAGTGAGTTGCACATTTCAAAAGGGTTGAGTTTATAGTATGTGAATTCCATCTCGGTAATAATATTATTGCTTTCAGCATGCCTGTCTTCATCTTGCCTGTGTAGATTGCTGTTGTGAATAGGATATCTGTTTTCAAATTTGCACATTATGATACAGACTTATCATATGACATTTGTTTTGTAATTTTGAGATAGTTGTGAGTTTTTTGGAAGGGTCGTCTGCCAAAGATCTCATAACTAGAGATAAAATATCTCCACTGCTTCACTGAAAGGCAAAATTGTGTAGATTACAAAATAAAAACAAAAAAGCCTCACTGTCTCACTTTAGAATGAAGACAGCCTTATTGTGTAATGTCAGTTCCCATCATGACATACTATTTTTTTGCCTCTGCCTCTTAAGATGCAAAGTAATGGAGTTTGGAGCTGAGAAGAGGGAAGGTCTAGTTGCTACTGTTTTATTTTCTTCTTCTTATATTTGCAGTATTTCTGTCTCCTCCCTACCAGCCAGATTTCTATCCTTTGTCAGTTTTCCTCGGAATGTGTTCTCCTTCCGTATTTCCACTGATGCCACCCTGGCCCTGATGCGCACTATCTTTCAGCGGATTTATTGCAGTCACCCCAACTCCCCTCCCCGTCTTTCTGATCTCTCCCCCTGCAGTCTCCCCACCTACAGCCATCATACTCATCTACTTGTTAACACTATTTCATTTTCTTACTAAAGAGTGTACAGTAGCCACATACAGTGAAGTTTAAGTCCTTCTGTTCTGTGAAGGGCACTTCAAGGCCCTCCATAATCTGAGCTCGTCTTACTTACCCCACTCTCCCTCCCCATTTCCCAGCCAGTGCTTTGCTTTGGACAAGTAGCAGCTTCACGTTTGGCACGCACGGAGCTCATCCTTGTTTCTATGCCTTTACCAGCACCATTCCCCACAAGCCTTTCTCTGAGCCTTTTCCCATCCTGCTCATCCTGCAAGTCACACCTCAAGTTCTGTCGTGTCTATGAACCCCTTCCTAACTGTCGCTCCTTTCTCTAAACACTTGCTGCTTTTATTAGCTGCATTGTCCATTTAGTATATCCATGAAATAGGCCTGAGTGTAGTCCTCTAAGTATTGCCTGTTTGTGTTTTATTTCCCCAACTATGACAGTTTTTAAGCACTTTGGGATCATGGTGCTTCTATTCACTATACGTGATATACTGGTTATATGATTGCCCACTCAGGTGTTGATTGGTTAAGTAATTGATTGTCTTTGTGTCAGGGAAGGTACTATGGTTTACATTGATTTTAATGTTTTCATATCTCAGCCCAGGGTTTGGGGCTTCCTTTCAGCATTCACAGAAGGAGCCTTATGCTCTCATCCTTTTATTATTAAGTTCTGCCATGATACCATATCTCTTTTACTTTGTTAGGCACTTAAATTAGAGAAGGAAATAGCAACCCAATCCAGTATTCTTGCCTAGAGAATCCTGTGGACAGAGGAGCCTGGTGGGCTGCCGTCTATGGGCTTGCCCAGAGTCGGACACGACTGAAGTGACTTAGCAGCAGCAGCAGCAGGCACTAAGATAGAAAAAAGTTCCTGGGTTCTGTACTGCTGCTCCTTAAACACCTGTTTTCTTTTAAATTTTTATTTTATATCAGAGTATAGTTGATTTACAATGTTGTGTTAATCTCATGTGTACAAGAGTAATTCACTTATGCATGCACTTGTGTCCCACTCTTTGTAACCCAATGGACTGTAGCCCCGCCACACCCACCTCCCCAGGCTCCACTGTCCATGGGATTCTTCAGGCAAGAATACTGGAGTGGGTTGCCATTTCCTACTCCAGGGGATCTTATAGATAGATAGATAGATAGGGGATCTTACAGACAGATAGATAGATAGGGGATCTTACAGATAGATAGATAAATGTAAATATATATATATACACACATATATCTATTCTTTTTCAGATTCTTTTCCCATATAGATGATTACAGAGCTTTGAGTAGAGTTCCTGGTTCTATACAGTATTCAGTACCCATCTTGATCTCAAAGCTAGCTGAGACTGTGAAGTGCTATTTCCAAATTTTTTTAAAAATAAGAGTGACTAGAAAAACACAAAGGCTTTTATGTAGATCTGAAAGGGTATGATAGAATAAAAATCTCTTTGTTGAGGTGGGAAAAAATAGTTACCATCTCAGAGGTATGCTTCATCCCAATTTCTGTCGCCTCTTACTGTTAAGTTACTCAAGTGTTTGTGGCTCTATGGAAGTTGATCTTGTAAAAGGCTGAATTATCACTTAAAATGTGATTTCATATATTTTACATGTTTTGTGACTAGACACTACCTATTGCATTAAAAAACTCCCACGGAATCCTGAGAGAAAAGAAATTATAGGCAATGGAGAGCAACAGTATGTTTATGTGAAAGATGGAGATATAATTAAGACTGAAGGTGCCACACTAAGGTAAGTCAATGTCCTTGAGCTGGGGAAGGCAGGATGGGGATCTACGTCTATGTGTTACAAAAGCTGGAGAAGGGAGATTTCATCACATTTGCTTGACTGAGTGAAGATATCTCAGGAAGGATACAGAAGATATGCTGACACTGGTTTCTCTGGGCAGAGACAACAGGTTGCTTGATAAGCAGAGGAAAAAACTTTTCACCCAATCTACCTTTCTAAAATTATTTATTTGAATTAATTGAGGACCTTTGTTAATAAATCAAATTTAAATGTTAAAAAATGGAGTAGCTTCCTGCTAGGGTGATTTAGGGGTCTTCCCATTAGGTAAATTCAGGGCTCTGTCATGCTCTCACTTCCAAAGGCTGCCCTGTCCCTAAAGTAAACACATTTCAGGCCAGACTTGTCTCTCCTGAGACCTGTCTGAGGGATTTGCAAGGGTATTTCAGATTCAACTTTAAAGCTGAACTAATTCTGGTTTTCTCTCCCCCACAAACTGTACTTGCTTTCCGACTTCAGAATAGTTACTTTTCTTAGTACTTTATAGAATTTTGTTTTCTGCTAAGATAGAAGCTGACTCTTCTTCACTCTTTATTGTTCCTCCTCCTCCCCTCCCCACCCTCGCCTGCCACATTTAATTGGGTTAGTTTTTAACCTCAGAAATACTTGGCATTGCAGCCTCTCTTTCACCATGTGTACAACCACTACCTCTTACTCAGTCTTCCTGGCTTCCTAATCTAACCCTTCGTACCTCGTGGCCCCTGGAACATAGAATAGCGCTCCCTGCATTCAAGATAATGTTTGTTCCCCTGATGTGTCACAGTCTGGCCCCACAGGTTCCTGGTCTTCGCTCTCATCACTGCCCTCGTAGGCACAGTTACAAGGACATTCTGTGCATCCAGGCCTTGGCTCGTACCAGCCCCTGTACCAGGCATTGCCCCTTCCTTTCAACTTGTCTCCCTGACAGATTCTTATCTGTTCATTCTTCAAACCTAATCCACCCATTACTTAGTTTCAGAACCCTTTCTGGGCAAAATTCATTGCTCCTTCCCCTAACTTTCCTGTAACCTTTATTGTTTTGTCATAGCATGTATTAAATTTTAACTTTTTTTGTACATAAGTACCTCAGGTAATCAACTCCTTAGCTTCACTAATTAACATTAGTTAATTCTAGTTGCTGTGGTCAACCAACCCAGAAATGGGTAATGGCTAAAACATGGAAGAAGTTTAGTTCTCAGTCACAGAAAATCCAAAAGTGGGTAGTGGTTAGTGGAGGACTCTCCTGCAAGTGAGGTTTCAAGCTCCTTCCATTTTGTGGCTCCATTACCCTCGGTCCTTGCTTTCAAAGTCGCCATGCTCACCTCCCTCAACCCAGCAGGTGGAGAAGGAGGACTGCAAGCACTTTGACAGGAAAGGCCGTTTGCAGACTCTGAAAAGAATGGTTTTCCAAGTGAGTCTTTCTCAGTTAAAAGAAAAAAACCACTGGGTCTGTTCATAAATGCATTTTATTGTGACTGTTCATAGGATTGTCTGTAAGATATGATATACACTGACACTGTTTTTTCCATGGTGGTTTGATTTACATGTATTATGGTTCAGCTAACATCCATCAACTCATATAGATAAAAAGAAATGAAAGAAGAATAAAAAGAAAAAAAGAACAATTTTCTCCTTGTGATGAGAACTCAGGGTTTATTCTCCTAACAGCTTTTTTATAGATCATACAGCAGTGTTTAGTCACCTTGTTGTACATTGTATGCCTTGTACTTATAATTGGAAATTTCTACCTTTAACTCCCTTTCCTCCATTTCTCTCTCCCCTCACCCTCCACCTCTTGTAACTGCATGCCTGAGCTCTTTTTCTGTGAGTTTGGTGTGGTTTTTGGTTTGTTTTTTTTTAAGATTCCACATGTAAGTGAAATCATGTATTTGTCTTTCTCTATCTGACTTATTTTACTTAGCATAATGCCTTCAAGGTCCATCTACATTGTCCCAAATGGTAGGATTTCCTCATTTGTTATGGCTGAATAATCCTGCATTGTGTGTATGTGTGTGTGTGTATCACAACGTTTTTATCCATTTATCCATCAGTGGCCACTTAGGTTGCCTCCATGTTTTGGCTATTGTAAATAGCATTGCTGTGAACACTGGGCTACAGATATTTTTTGAAGTTAGTGTTTTCATTTCCTGAGCATCTGTTCCTGAGAGTAGAATTGCTGGTGATATGTAGTTCTAGTTTTAATTTTTCGAGAGTTCTGCACCTTGTTTTCTGTAGTGGCTGTATCAGTTTACAGTCCTGCCAGTAACGCACAAACGTTTCCTTTTCTCCACACTCACGGCAGCACTTCGTACCTCTTGTGGCGTTGATGATGGCCATTCTGACAGGCATCGGGTGACATCTTATTTTGGTTTTAATCTGGATTTCCCCAACAACCAATAATGTTGAACAATTTTCATGTTCCTGTTGGTCCTGTTGGAAAAATGTCTATTCAAGTTTTTGGTCATTTTTTTAATTGGGTTTTTTGCTGTTGAGTTGTTTGAGTTCCTTATGTATTTTGGATGTTAATTCCTTATCAGATACATGGTTTGCAAATGTTTTCCCATTCTGTAGACTGTCTTCATATTTTTATATTTGCTAGAAATATACCTACTGGAATCATTTTCATATGACATGAATACTTTCATTAACAGGTTGCAGCAGGTTTAATCAGACCAGAGATGATTTCTAACATCTCTTTAATAACTTGACATTGGTGCAACTATAAAATTGTAATTGTTTGCAATATATAAAGCATATACTTAGAAACTATAAAAGCATAAAATTCTTAATGTCAGTTCTTAATGCCTCTTAAAAGTAATTGCTCCCTTACACTAGTAGCTTATGTTCTTGTACCTTATATCTATTACATTTTTAGCGGAATTTTTTATAAGGATCTGATTTTTTTTTTTTTTGGTAAGGGAGAAATCATTCTAAGTTATACTCATTTCTGTTTTCTTCATGTTCAGTGGCTAAATCATGTCTGACTCTGTGCAACCCATGGATTGTAGCACGCCAGGCTTCCTTGTCTTTCACTATCTCCCACAGTTTGCTCAACTCATGTGCCTTGAATCAGTGATGCCATGCAACATCTCACCCTCTGTTGCCCCTTTCTCCTTCTACCTTCAATCTTTCTCACCCTCAAGGTCTTTTCCAAGGAGTTGACTCTTCATGTCAAGTCACCAAAATATTGGAGCTTTCAGCTTCAGCATCAGTCCTTCTAATGAATATTCAGAATTGATTTCCTTTAGGATTGACTGATTTGATCTCCTTACTGTCTAAGGGACTCTCAAGAGTCTTCCCCAGCATCACAGTTCAAAAGTATCAATTCTTCACAGCACTCAGCCTTCTTTATGGTCCAACTCTCACATCCGTACAGAACTACTGGAAAAACTATAGCTTTGACTGTACAGACCTTTGTTGGCAAAGTGATATCTCTTCTTTTTAGTACAGTGTCTGGATTTGTCATAGCTTTTCTTCCAGGGAGCAAGTGTCTTTCAATTTCAGGGCTGTGGTCACCGTCCACAGTGATTTTGGAGCCCAAGGAAATAAAATCTGCTGGAGCCCAAGGAAATAAAATCTGCCAGTGTTTCCACTTTTCCCCATCATTAGCCATGAAGTGATGGGACTGGATGCCATGATCTTAGTTCTTTGAATGTTTGGTTTTAAGCCAGCTTTTTCACTCTCCTCTCAAACTGTCATCAAGAGGCTCTTTGTTCCTCCTCATTTTCAGCCATTAGAGTGGTATCATCTCAGTCAGTCAGTCCAGTTGCTCAGCCGAATCTGACTCTCTGCAACCCCATGGACTGCAAAACCTCAGACTTCTCTGTCCATCACCAACTCCCGGAGCTTACTCAAACGCATGTCCCCCAAGTCAGTGATGCCATCCAGTCATCTCATCCTCTGTCGTCCCCTTCTCCTCCTGCTTTCAATCTTTCCCAGCATCAGGGCCTTTTCCAGTGAATTGGTTCTTTACATCAGGTGACCAAAGTATTGGAGTTTCAGCATCAGCCCTTCCAATGAATATTCAGGACTGATTTCCTTTAGGATTGACTGGTTGGATCTCCTTGCAGTCCAAGAGACTCTCAAGAGTCTTCTCCAACACCACAGTTCAAAAGCATCAATTCTTCAGTGCTCAGCTTTCTTTAAAGTCCAACTCTCACGTCCATACATGACTACTGGAAAAACAATGACTTTGACTAGATGGACCTTTTTGGTAAAGTAACGTTTCTGCTTTTTAATATACTGTCTAGGTTGGTCATAGCTTTTCTTCCAAGGAGCAAGTGTCTTTTAATTTCATGGCTGCAATCACCATCTGCAGTGATTCTGGAGCCCAAAGAAATAAAAGACTCTCACTGTTTCCATTGTTACCCATCTAGTACCATGAAGTGATGGGACCAGATGCCATGATCTTAGTTTTCTGAATGTTGAGTTTTAAGCCAACTTTTTCACTCTCCTCTTTCACTTTCATCAAGAGGCTTTTTAGTTCCTCTTCACTTTCTGCCATAAGGGTGGTGTCATCTGCATATCTGAGGTTATTGATATTTCTCCCAGCAGTCTTGATTCCAGCTTGTGCTTCTTCCAGCCCAGCGTTTCTCATGATGTACTCTGCATAGAAGTTAAATAAGCAGGGTGACAATATACAGCCTTGACGTACTCGTTTCCCAATTTGAAACCAGTCTGTTGTTTCATGTCCAGTTCTAACTGTTGCTTCTTGACCCACATACAAATTTCTCAAGAGGCAGGTAAGGTGATCTCTTTAAGAATTGTCCACAGTTTATTGTGATCCACACAGTTAAAGGCTTTGACGTAGTCAATAAAGCAGAAATAGATGTTTTTCTGAAACTCTCTTGCTTTTTCAGTGATCCAGCAGATGTTGGCAATTTGATCTCTGGTTCCTCTGCCTTTTCTAAATCCAGCTTGAACATCTGGAAGTTCACAGTTCACGTACTGTTAAAGTCTGGCTTGGAGAATTTTGAGCATTACTTCGCTAGTGTATGAGATGAGTGCAATTGTGCAGTAGTTGACCTTTTCCAGTCTTGTGGCCACTGCTGAGTTTTCCAGATTTGCTGGCATATTGAGTGTAGCACTTTAACAGCATCATCTTTTAGGATTTGAAATAAATAGCTCAACTGGAATTCCATCACCTCCACTAGCTTTGTTCATAGTGATGCTTCCTAAGGCCCATTTGACTTCACATTCCAGGATGTCTGGCTCTAGGTGAATGATCACACCATTGTCATTATCTGGGTGTTGACAATTTTTTTGTATAGTCCTTCTGTGTATTCTTGCCACCTCTTCTTAATATCTTCTGCTTCTGTTAGGTCCATACCATTTCTGTTCTTTATTGTGCCCATCTTTGCATGAAATGTTCCCTTGGTAGCTCTCATTTTCTTGAAGAGATCTCTAGTCTTTCCCATTCTGTTGTTTTCCTCTATTTCTTTGCATTGATCACCGAGGAAGGCTTTCTTATCTCTCCTTGTTATTCTTTGGAACACTGCATTTAAATGAGTATATCGCTCCTTTTCTCCTTTGCCTTTAGCTTCTCTTCTTTTCTCAGCTATTTGTAAGCCCTCCTCAGACAACCATTTTTCCTTTTTGCATTTCTTTTCCTTGGGGATGGTTTTGACCACTGACTCCTGTGCAGTGTCAGGAACCTCCTCCCATAGTTCTTCAGGCACTCTGTATGTCAGATCTAATCTCTTGAATCTACTTGTCACTTCCACTGTATAATCATAAGGGATTTGATTTAGGTCATACCTGAACGGTCTAGTGGTTTTCCCTACTTTCTTCAATTTAAGTCTGAATTTGGCAATAAGGAGTTCATGATCTGAGCCACAGTAAGCTTCTAGTCTTGTTTTTGCTGACTCTGTAGAGCTTCTCCATCTTTTGGCTGCAAAGAATATAATCAGTCTGATTTTGGTATTGACCATCTGGTGATGTCCATGTGTAGAGTCTTCTCTTATGTTGTTGGAGGAGGGTGTTTGCTATGATCAGTTCATTCTCTTGGCAGAACTCTGTTAGCCTTTGACCTGCTTCATTTTGTACTCTAAGGCCAAACTTGCCTGTTATACAGGTATCTCTTGACTTCCTACTTTTGCATTCCAGTCTCCTTTAATTAAGAGGATGTCTTTTTTGGGTTTTAGTCTTAGAAGGTCTTGTAGGTCTTCATAGAACCATTCAGCTTCAGCTTCTTCAGCATTACTGGTCGGAGTATAGGCTTGGATTACTGTGATATTGAATGGTTTGCCTTGGAAATGAACAGAGATCATTCTGTCATTTTTGAGATTCCACCCAAGTACTGCATTTTGGGCTCCTTTGTTGACATCTAATTATTATTAATTTATCATTAATACCATTAGAGTGGTGTCAGTTTTCTTAAATACTGTTACGAGTTGAATTTTGTCATCTTTGCAATGTCTAGGGCAGTGGTCTTATTAGTTTTCTCCATAGCTTTATTATTATTATCAGGGATCTTATAATATTCCAAGCTGACTGTATGATCCTCCCAGAATTCCCTTCATGCTCACCTGGGGCTTCCCCTTGCCTCCCTCCAGTCTTGGATCACCTGTCCCCTTACCCCATAATTTTCTTTCTTGATACTCCTGTTTTGGTGGAGCCCACCTCCAATAGCTTTCTGAGAAAGTGGATTTTTAAGACCTTTCATATCTAAAAATGTCTCTGTTTAATCCAACTTGACTTAAAATGCACTGTTTGTAAATTCCAGGTTGAAAATCTTTTTTCCTTCTTGGTTTCATATACAAGATTTCATTGCCTTCTAGTTAATACAGTATCGAGACTGAGAAATCTGAAACCTTTCAGATTGCTGAACTTTTTTGACCACCTGTTTGTTTGTTTTTTTTTTCTTTCTTTCTTTCTTTCTTTTTTTCTTCTTCACTATGTTCTGGAAATTCCCAGTGGTATACCTTGGAGGAAGTTTATAATGCTGTATCCTTGAAAGGCCTCTTCAGTCTGGAAACATGAGTCCTTCAGGTCTCACAATTTTCCTGAAGTTATTCACTGATGTTTTCTCTAATCTGTTTTGTCCTGTTTCATCTATTAAACCCCTCCTGTTTTGTTTGAACGCTTAGACTCCTCCCCTAACTTTATTTTTTTTTCTCCTGTTTTCTGTCTTTTTTGCCTTTTTGCTGTACTTTCTGGGAGGTTTTTATCAGCTTTATCTCCTAATCCTATTTTTCCCTTTCTCTTCTCACAGTTTTAGCTTTCAGGAGATCTTTTTGCCCCATAAATGCTCCGTTCATGCTATTCTTTCTTGTTTCATCGTTGCAACTTCTTATCTCTCCTAGGACATTAGTGGGGCTGTTTTTCTTTGTGGCTGTGGAGGGGAGGTTTGTGTGTGTTTTTGTTTTTGTTGGAAATTTTCTTCCTTATAATTTGTAGCCTCAAAATTGGTTTGCTTGTTTTTATTTGCTCTCCTCAGTTTGAAAGGCTCTCTTCAGATGTCTGGTAATCTGGTGTTTACCAGTGTCTTCTAAGGGTGAATGTGTGCACAGTCACTTCAGTCATGTCAGACTCTTTGTGACCCGGTGGAGTGTAGCCTGCCAGGCTCCTCTGTCTGGGATTCTCCCAGCAAGAACACTGGAGTGGGTTGCCATGCCCTCCTCCAGGATGTCTTCTCAGGGAGATGACAGCTATTTGGGAGCTCTGAAAACGTAAGAGGGCTCCTGTAGGCTGTGCGCCACACTGTGGCGTCATCTAGATAAATTGTTTAGTTGGGGAACTTCCAACATAGGAATCAGAGTCTTTCTTCCTTAGCTGGGAATGTTTCCCAACAAAGACTCTTCTCATCTTCATGAAGAGTAAAGGCCTGGCTGCCAGCATTATAGGAGCTGAGTGTGGAAGCTGAGTGTGGAAAGAAGGCTTGCGGATCCATGTGTGTTCATGTGGTCTTCCTGTTTTTAGAAGAGTGTCACTACCTCTGTCGGTGTCTATGTTTCACCCTCATCGAAGTTTCCTTCGTTGAAGATTAAATCTCCAGTCTTTTCCTTCAGTGGAATTGGGGTGCTTGTCAGGCTGCTCCAAATGAGAGGGGAATCTGAAGACCTGAATGTTAAATACACTCTGAGCCAATCTTCTTCCTTTAATCTCCACTCCCCCCTCTACTTCTAGATTCCTGGTGCCCCACATCCAGAGACGGGAGACTTTGGCAGTGTGAATCTGGTTGGGTCTCAGCTTTCACCTCTGCCAGCTTAGATGTCAATTTTTCTCTAATCTAATAAGTCATTTCTCACTCATATGTCTTCTTTTAACTTCTGGAGTTCTAATGATATGGTCCATTCTCCTCACTTCTATGGGTTTATGCCATTTTTCACATATCCCTTTATGGTAATTTTATTGATGTTTTAGGAGGAAAAGAAGAGATGCAGGTGTTCAATCCAGTCTTAACCAGAAACACACTCTCAATTCTTATGCAATAAATGCAAATATGCAATTATATCTGCCCTATCTTTCCCCCAAAAAAGTCCATTATTGAGAAAAACTATCTAAAGTATTCCGGGCAAATGTGATACTGTTTATAATAGGCAAAGAGAAGGACTTCCTTGGCAGTGCAGTAGGTAAAACTCCATGCTTCCACTGCAGAGGGCATGGGTTTGATCCCTGCTCAGGGAATTAAGATCCCTCATGCTGCATTGAGCAGCTGAAAAAATAAAATAATTAATTAAAAATCAAAACAGAGCTATGTTTTTGCAGCCAAAAAACAAAGTTTTATTTTAAAAAAGAGGTAAGGATAATTAACCTCTCAAGCTAAATAAAACATAATTTAAATCTTACTCCATCAGACATTTTTTGGTATCTCCTGTGATTTCATTATCTAAAATAGAAAATGAAGAGGTTAATAGTACCCACCCCATTACTAGTAGGAAGGATTAAGTGTATAATGCTTGTAAATTCCTGAAGTCAGTGCCTGGCACATGGAAAGCAGTATGTTGATATTAGCTACTACTGAGTGCTAAGCACTGGGAATATAAAGATGAGAATTAGACAGGAGTCCTGCCTTTCAGAGATCATAGCCTTGTGAGGTAGAATGGTAAATAAGAAAACAATGTGAAATCTGCAGTAATTCAAAGTATATAATTCAAAATACAGGAGTAATAACAGAAAAAAAAATGACTACTAGAGAGGGTTGCCTGTATGTGACTGAGCAATCAAGTACTCTGCAGAACAAATTATTTAGACTTAGTTCTTTAACTGGTTTATTATTGGCATGGTCATAAACCTTCATGTAGGGGATTTCCTGGCAGTCCAGTGGTTCAGACTCCACTCTTTTCAGAAAATGTGTTGACATCATTTATTTGTGTCTTTTCCATAAAGAAGGAGAGAATAATTTATGTCTCAAAATTTCTTCCAAGCCTACGAGTTCCAACTGTTGGTATTTCTTCTTTGAACTAGAGTTATATACACACCTGGCCACACTGATGATCATATGGCTCTACTCTTAGAAGAAGAAAATGCTCTGTTTTCTGGAGATTGCATCCTAGGGGAAGGAACAACTGTATTTGAAGACCTCTATGATTATATGAAGTCCCTGAAAGAGTTATTAAAAATCAAAGCTAAAATTATATATCCAGGTGGGTCATTCTTTTAACCTAGCAAACCATTTGTTTCAAATGATGAGAAAGATTTCCTTTCGGTTTGTCTCTGTGTGTCTTCAGCCTTGAAGAGATATGTATAAACTGCTTCTTTCTAAATTACACCCCTAAGTCTTGTCTAGCAATGCAATTAAAAAGAAGACTGAGAGTTGTATTAATAACTTTTTTAAAGATAGGGTTATTTTTTAACATCTACCCAGCTGTTAATAGAACTCTTAAATAAAGGAAATAAACTTATTGGGACCAGAAAATGTTTTCATTTCATGAGCTATCTTTAGTTTTGTTAACTTGATTTCTACTGTGGACTGAATTTTAGCCATGTGACCAAGTAACATTTGACCTCTGAGCTTTAGTTTTTTAACTCACACTGTGGAAATCACTGGGGCTTCTCAGATGGCACTAGTGGTAAAGAACCTGCCTACCAGTACAGGAGACTAAGAGACGTGGGTTTGGTCCCTGGGTCAGGAAGGTCCCCTGGAAAAGGAAATGGCAACCCTCTCCAGTGTTCTTGTCTGGAAAATCCCATGGACAGGGGAACCCAGGCTATGGTTCATAGGATTGCAAAGAGAAGGGCATGACTGAAGTAACAAGCATGCATGCACGGAAATCAATATTTTCCATATTAACTCTGAGACTACATTTATTTCAGTTCCTCAGGAAGGGGAAAAAAAAATTATTAGTATTGTTGCCTGAAAAATCCACTGGACAGAGGAGCCTGGTGGGCTGCAGTCCATGGGGTCGCTAAGAGTATACTGAGCGATTCACTTTCACTTTTCACTTTCATGCATTGGAGAAGGAAATGGCAACCCACTCCAGTGTTCTTGCCTGGAGAATCCCAGGGACGGCAGAGCCTGGTGGGCTACCATCTACAGGGTCGCACGGAGTCGGACACGACTGAAGCGACTTAGCAGCAGCAGCAACAGTAGCAGCAGTATATCAGCTATCACTGCCCTGCTCTACAGTATGAATCTCCCCTCCCTCTTAAAACCTAAGAAAGATACAGGACCCAACAGAAGGCCCCAGGAGGGAAAAGAGACTCAATTTCTGACTCTTTTAAGTTCTTCTAACTTGTCCTAGCCAGAGAGCCATGAAAAGATCTGTAAATACAATGTCTTCAATACCTTCATATTCTCTCATGAGTTCCCACTGCTGAGGGGTGGGAAACATACAGTTGGTGGGACTAGGCATTTGGATTAATGTTATGACATCAAAGAAGCAGAGGCTGACAACTCTTTTGAAGAAGAGAGTAGAAGTTTGATGCACTCACATTGGAAAGCTAATGAGAGGGTGCCTGGTACAGGTTCTTGGAGTGTTGGCTTTAGTGAATCCAGTGAACTGGCTTATTGGTACAGCAGGAGCCCATTTGTCAATGGTACTCCATAGCCATAGCTACCACATATTAAAGCCTGCTACCCTACCTGCAGCTACAGTGTCGGGACCTTCACAAAGCTGTCTTCACAAAAACTCAGTGAAGCAGATAGCTGAAGAATAAGCTCCAAGATTCAGAGACTTTCACAGCCATACAGCTAGTAAATGATAGTCCATATCATAAAGCCTGAGCTCTTTATATAACAGGTCAGTCTACTTTTGGTTTCTTGTTACTCTTTAGTTGCTAAGTCATGGACCTTATGGACTGTAGCCTGCCAGGCTCCTCTGTCCATGGGCTTTCCTAGGCAAGAATACTACAGCGAGTTGCCATTTTCTTCTCCAGAGGATCTTCTTGACCGAGGTATCGAACCCACATCCCCTACACTGGCAGGTAGATTCATTACCACTGAGCCACCAAGGAATCCCCTACTCCTGGTGATTGTTCTCAAATATCTTTAAAAAAACCTCTCTTGCAGATTGGTGTAATACATTCATTTTCACTGTTTTAAGAGAAGGTAAATTTCATTATGACTTTATCTGGGTTATCAGTGTTTCTGAACTGCTAGCCTGTACATAAGACTCAAAGTTCTCCTGTGGTCCTTGTGAATTTTTAATAGCTCTTCATCACTTCCATGAAGTTACTTTATATATTCCACTTTTCAATCTTTGATAAGCATAGTGGTTAAGAACACAGAGTGGCTAAAAGCACCTGAGTCAGAATCCCAGCTCCACTTAGCTATGTAACTGCAGGCAGATTAAGTACCCTTCCTATGCCTCAGTTTCTGCTGTTCAAAGGGGAGAATAAACATATGTACTTCATGGGATTCTTGTAAGAAAAAAGTGTATCAAGCATTTAGAGCAGTATCTGGCAAATAAACTCAACATTAAAAAAAAGAAGTAAGATCACAGTATCCAGTCCCATCACTTTATGGCAGATATTGGGGAAACAATGGAAGCAGCAACAGACTTTTTATTTTCTTGGGCTCCAAAATCACTGTGGACAGTGACTGAAGCCATGAAATTAAAAGACACTTGCTCCTTGAAAGGAAAGCTATGACAAATCTAGACAGTGTATTAAAAAGCAGAGACCAAAAAAAAAAAAAAAAAAGGCATTNAAAAAAGGCAGAGACATCATTTTGCCAACAAAGGTCCATATAGTTAAAGCTATGGTTTTTCCAGTAGTCATGTAAAGATGTGAGAGTTGGACTATAAAGAAGGCTGAGTGCCATGAAGAATTGATGCTTTTGAATTGTGGTGCTGGAAGAGCCCTTGGACATCAAGGAGATCAAACCAGTCAATCCTAAAGGAAATCAACCCTGAATATTCATTGAAGGACTGTTGCTTAAGCTGAAGTTCCAACATTGTGGCCACCTTTTGGAAAGAGCTGACTCATTAGAAAAGAGTTTACCTTTACCCTGATGCTGGGGAAGATTGAAGGTGAAAGTAGAAGGGAACAGCAGAGGATGAGATGGTTGAGTGGCATCACCGATTCAAGCACATGAATTTGAGCAAACTCTGCGAGATAGTGGAGGACAGAGGAGCCTGACATGCTATAGTCCACGGGATCGCAGATGAGTCGGACACAGCAACTGAACAACTGGCAAATAATGAACACTGTTAATACTACCTTTAGTTACTGTTGTGGTTACTATTTTTATTGTTAATTTTATTGTTATCTTTTAATTGTTACTCTTTTTTCTAATGAAAACTGTAATATTTTATATAGATTTTGACATAATTCTCTAAAAGTTTTTGTCTTGGTATGTAATTTTTAAATCTCTTATTACCTGTATAGTTTTCCAAATAATTCTCACTTGTATATTTAGTATGCTTTTTCCAGTACACTATATGAAATATTTTTTGAGTAGAGTGAATTAACTTTAGTTGTACTTAAAATTTTTTATTTGGTTGAAATAATATTTATAATTATTCTGATTCAGGACATGGCCCAGTTATCCATAATGCCGAAGCTAAAATTCTACAATACATTTCTCACAGAAACATCCGAGAACAGCAGATTCTTACAGTATTTCATGAGAACTTTGAAAAGTCATTCACAGCAATGGAACTTGTAAAAAGTATTTACAAGGTAATTTTTGTTTATCTTATTTGTACATAGCCACAATTTTAAAAGAAGAATCTATTCACTAGACTCTTAATGTGGTAACTCATCACATCATGGAGCAGAATGAGTCTGTTAATTTTTTAAGTAATTTTAGTCACTTGTATAGATTTGAGATAATCAAATCTCAAGTTTCTAGAATGCAGAAGTTGATAAATACTGGCCCACAGAATAACCCTTCTGAGCCATTATTAAGCCTTTTATACTTCATTCTGTAGGAGATCATTGCCAACAGCCTGGTGATGAGGCTTTGTTATGATTTATGTTTTACTTGGAGAAGGAAATGGCAACCAACTCCAGTATTCTTGCCTGGAAAACTCCATGGTCAGGCTACAGAGGATCCTGGTGGGCTACAGTCGATGGAATCACAGGGAGTTGGACACTACTGAGCAGCTAACAACAATGATACATTACTCCGACCATCTTGATTATCTAGTGTCCTACTCGGCAGCAAGTGAGAAGAGGTGATCTGCTGGAGACAGATCCTGGCTAATAGCAGTGAGAATTAGTTGCAGTGCCTATGAAGGTGAAAGTCGCTCAGTCATGTCCGACTCTTTGCGACCCCATGGACTATACAGTCGATGGAATTCTCCAGGCCAGAATAGTGGAGTGAGTAGCCTTTCCCTTTTCCAGAGGATCTTCCTACCCAGGGATTAAACCCAGGTCTCCTACATTGCAGGCAGATTCTTTACCAGCTGAGCCACAAGGGAAGCCCAAAGGATTAAAAGGAGAAAGGCCTCAAAGAAGAGCATGAGGAGAGTCATTTAGTAGAGAAAGAGCCCCTCACACAGTGGCCTCTGAGCACATTCTTGTTTAACAGCAGCATGTGGCAATCCATCCGTAGGATTCAGTTTCTGAGCAAATGTGTATTAGATAACTGATGTAGGCAGTATAGCTTAGGGGTTAAGAATGTAATAAGATTATCTGGGTTTTAAGACTCCATGCCCATAACCTATACAGCCATAAGATACCTGAGAGTGTAACTAAAGATGAGCTTGAAAAGGAACCTGAGTGAGTTTCATTTAGTAAAGGTCTTTAACGTCCCATCAAACCAGTCAATCCCTGAGTGTTCACTGGAAGGACTGATGGTGAGGCTGAAGCTCCAATACTTCAGCCACCTGATGTGAAGAGCTGACTCATTGGAAAGAACCCTGATGCTGGGAAGGATTGAGGGCAGAAGGAGAAGGTGGCAGCAGAGGATGAGATGGTTGGGTGGCATCACTGAGTCTGACATGAGTTTGAGCAAGCTCCAGGAGATAGTGAAGGACAGAAGCCTGGTATGCTGCTGAATTCAGGTAAAATTAGGACTTAAAAGAATTCTTTGAATTTTCATTAAAATGTAATGGGATGACCTTAACAAAACATTTTCAGGGAACTGAGAAATGCAGATAGTCAATTTAGTTAAGAAGCTTGACTTTGAAAAATTCTTATTTAAAGAATAAAAGAGACAAATAGTGTATGTGACAAATAAGTGTATGTTACCTCTTATAATGTGGAATCTAAACAATACAACAAGCTAGTGAATTATACAGTACTCTTGCCTGGAAAATCCTATGGACGGAGGAGCCTGGTAAGCTGCAGACCATGGAGTCACTAAGAGTCAGACATGACTAAGCCATTTCACTTTCACTTTTCACTTTCATGCATTGGAGAAGGAAATGGCAACCCACTCCAGTGTTCTTGCCTGGAGAATCCCAGGGATGGGGGTGCCTGGTGGGCTGCCGTCTATGGGGTCACACAGAGTCAGACATGACTGAGGCGACTTAGCAGCACCAGCAGCAGCAGCAGTGACCCAAAGTGAGACATATATAGGATGAAATAGTTTTGGTTATTACTATATAAAAACCTAGAGTTAAAGCTATCTTCTTGATGGTATGGAGACTTCTTAAAAAGCCAGGAATAAAACCACCGTGAAAGTGAAAGAAAATGAAGTCGCTCAGTCATGTCTAACTCTTTTCGACCCCATGGACTGTAGCCCACCAGGCTCCTCTGTCCATGGGATTCTCCAGACAAGAATACTGGAGTGGGTTGCCATTTCCTCCTCCATGGGATCTTACCAACCCAGGGATTGAACCCAGGTCTCCTACACTGCAGGCAGACGCTTTATCCTCTGAACCACCAGGGAAGCCCCCATATGACCACCATAGGAAAACCAGGAAAACCACCATATGACTCAGCAGTCCCACTCCTAGGCATATACCCTGAGGAAATCAAAACTGAAAAAGACACATGTACCCCAGTGTTCGCTGCAGCACTATTTACAGTAGCTAGAACATGGAAGCAACCCTGATGTCCATTGACAGATGAATGGATAAAGAAGCTGTGGTACGTATATACAATGGAATACTACTCAGCCATAAAAAGGAATGCATTTGAATCTGTTCTAATGAAGTGGACAAAACTAGAGCCCGTTATACAGAGTGAAGGAAGTCAGAAAGAGAAATATAAATATCATATATTGACACATATATATGGAATCTGAAGAGACAGCACTGATGAATTTATTTTCAGGGCAGCAGTGAAGAAACAGACATAGAGAACAGACCTGTGGACAAGGTGGGAGGAGAGGAGGGAGAGGGGGAAATGTATGGAGAGAGTAATATAGAAATTTACAATGCCCTGTGTGAAACAGATGGCCAATGGGAATTTACTATCTCATTCAGGGAACTCAAACAGGGACTCTGTGACAGGCTGAAGGGTGGAATGGAAAGAGAGATGAAAGCGTGGTCTGGGAGGGAGGGGACATGCGTGTACCTATGGCTGATTCTTGATGTATGACAGAAAAAACCACAAAGTTTTGTAAAGCAGTTATCCTTCAGTTAAAATATTTTTTTAAAAAGTACTTCTCAACAACAAAAAAGACTGTCGTCTTTTGTCTTTTGTCTTTAAAAGTTTCAAAAAGATTAACCATGTTATTTTTTTGAAAAAGAAATGTTGTAGGGACTTCCCTGGTGGTCCAGTGGTAAGGATTCTGTGCAGAGGGTGAGAGTTCGGAACTAAGGTCCTGCACACTGTGTGGTATGGCCAGAAATAAATTAATTAAAATTAAAAATTAAAATATACTCTCATCTTTCCTTTAGGGTGTTCCCGAGCATTTACATAAAATGGCCGAACATAATGTCTTGCTACATTTGAAAAAATTAGAAAAAGAAGGAATGATATGTAAGTATTCTTCCAAATTTTTTTTATTTTGGGCACTGAAAATATTTGTTAACAAATGAACTAGTTTCCTTTGAGGAAAAACACCGCCTACCAGAGTTCTCCCTTGCATGTCACTGTGAGTGGGAGAGACAGTCATTAGGAAGGGTCAATAGGGAAAGACCAGGGAACGACGAATTAGAACAAAAGCTCCCATAGGAGTGAGAGCCCTGCGTGGGGGCTCCAGTCCTCACCCACCCGAATGTAGCAGGAAGAAAACTTCCCATTTGCCAGAGTGACCAGAAAGAACTTTACATGTAGGTTTGGGAACAGCCAAAGGTTTCGCAGTAGTAAAGGTAGTAAACTCAGAGTTACTAAAGCAGTAATTCTGTAATTGTTCACTAGTGTTGACTTGTCAACTTAATAATCTTAGAAGTTTGCTGCTTAAAAAGCAAGAGGTGCAAAGTTGGATCCTGTGTAGAAGTTTTAGCAATGTTATTTGTACCCCCCCCCCACCCCTGCCGCAAGAGAAACCCAACTTTATACTGAGCAACAAAATTTTTTAAGAATTAATGCTCTTTCTAGTTACAAGATAACTTAAAATCCAGTGATTTTGCTTGTCTGTTGTTAAATATTTACTCTGTAATTTTCTTTCCACAGTTAGCAACACAGATCCTGAGAAGAAATGGAAAGCTCATCTTTAGTTTCAGCTTAATGAAAGATTATGTTGTTTTGATTTTGGAGAATGAGATGTTCTGTTAACTATGAATTATTTACAGAGAATATAGCCTGTGGAACACTGAAAATAACCCTAGACATACTTTTAAATAACATTATATCTATTCTTAAATATGTAAATCACATTTTGCACCTGCAATATTAGCTATTTATCTAACCAAGCTCTTACAACATTTTTCCAAAAATGCAGAAATCCAATTGTTTATCCATTTTCAATAAACAAAGTAACGGTTTCTTTTAAAATAATAAGTTTTATGTCATTTAAACTGGATATTATTCTTAGAGACTATTTATCTGTGACCAGTGGTCAGTAATACTTTTTTTTCCCCAGCTGCTTCAGTTAACAGCACAGATGTCAATGTCATCCTTCCTTTTCTACAACCTTTGTCTGTATCTGTAGATTAGAGGCTTGTTGTCATGTTTCTCTCAGTCTTATCATGATTAAATATCAACTCTGTTCCTCTGTATCATATGTATTTTCTTATAATGGCATCCTACAAGTGATTCATGTAAATCAACATTTGGTAATAGAAAAGCATTAAATTCCCAATTAAAGTCATTGTATATAAGTAATTATTTCTGTAATCCATTAGTACAACCAATATGTTTTATTAATTTAGGTTTTAGTATATAGTGGCTCAGTTGGTAAAGAATCCACCTGCAATGCTGGAGACCCAGGTTCAATCCCTAGGTTGGGAAGATCCCCTGAAGAAGGAGATGGCAACTTACTCAGGTATTCTTGTCTGGGAAACCCCATGGACAGAGGAGCCTAGATGGCTACAGTCCATGGGATTGCAAGACACAACTTAGTGACTAAACCACCACCATCATCAAAATATATATGAATTACATACCAAAGACTTTTAAGATTAGAATATTATAAGAGCATTTTTTATATAGTGTTTTTAAATAGTGGTTAGGTTCTAAGGTCAACCACCACTGCTTATTTAACCCATAGGGTTGCTAAATAACGGTACAAAAATGAGCTCAGAATCCTGAAAGTCTACTTCCTTTTCTTTTCTAAGATTTTTTAAAAATTCTTTTAAAACTTTTTTTTTTTTTACAACCTCATCTCTTCCTGCCCCTTTTCCCAAAGTGAAAGTGAAAGTCGCTCAGTTGTGTCCACCCATGGGATTCTCCAGGCCAGAATACTGGAGTGGGTAGCCATTCCCTTCTCCAAGAGGTCTTCCCAGCCCAGGTGTCAAACCCAGGTCTCCCGCCTTGCCAGCAGATTCTTTAGCAGCTGAGCCACCAGGGAAGCACCTTTTTCCCAAGGCCTCTAGCATTTTCATGTCATTCTAAACTCTAGAGATCTGGTGTGTTCATGAAACCATTCCATATTACAAAGCAACTGTTAATTCAACAACAAACTAACAACCCAAAATGAGCAAAGGACTTGATAAGACATTTGTCCCGAGAAGATATACAAATGGCCAATAAGCACATGAAAAGATATTCAACATCACTAATCATGAGGAAGATGCAAATTAAAACCACAGTGAGTTAGGGGACAGGGATAAGAAGGGCTTTCCAAATTGAGGGATCGCATACACAAAGCCATGGAACCATTGTCTTTCTCTAAGGTACCAGAGCACATTCCAGACTGCAAGTGGATCTAGTGAAAGAGGACTGATAACGGAAGGTTATTAAACTTGGTTACTGAACAAGTCTATAAACAAGTGCTTTTTTTTTTTTCCTTCTTTCTTTTTATCCCCTTGGAATTTTTTTTTTTGTTTAATTGGCGCATAATTGCTTTACAATAGTGTGTTAGTTTCTGCTGTACAAGTGGTCAGCTATAACTATACATATATTCCCTCCCCCTTGAGCCTCCCACCCCACCCCTCTAGGTCAACACAGAGCTGAGCTTCCTTTATCAGGTAGATTCCCTATCTCTTCCTCTTTTGTTTGGTTTGATGGGCATTTATCCTGTTCCTTTACCTGCTGGGTATTTCTCTGCCTTTTCATCTTGTTTATAGTCCTGTATTTGGGGTGGCCTTTCTGTATTCTGGCAGTTTGTGGAGTTCTTTTTATTGTGGAGTTTCCTTGCTGTGGGTGGGGTTGGACGGATGGCTTGTCAAGGTTTCCTGGTTAGGGAAGCTTGTGTTGGTGTTCTGGTGGGTGGAGCTGGATTTCTTCTCTCTGGAGTGCAATGAAGTGTCCAGTGATGAGTTATGAGATGTCAGTGGGTTTGGTGTGACTTTGGGCAGCCTGTATATTGAAGCTCAGGGCTGTGTTCCTGTGTTGCTGGAGAATTTGCGTGGTATGTCTTGCTCTGGAACTTGTTGGCCATTGGGTGGTGCTTGGTTTCAGTGCAGGTATGGAGGTGTTTGATGAGCTCCTATTGATTAATGTTCCCTGGAGTCAGGAGTTCTCTGGTGTTCTCAGGATTTGGACTTAAGCCTCCTGCCTCTGGTTTTCAGTCTTATTCTTAACAGTAGCCTCAAGACTTATACATCTATACAGCACCGATGATAAAACATCTAGGTTAAAGATGAAAAGTTTCTCCACAGTGAGGGACACCCAGAGAGGTTCACTGAGTTACATGGAGAAGAGAAGAGGGAGGAGGAAGATAGAGGTGACTAGGAGGAGAAGAGGGGGAATCAAATGGGGAGAGAGCAAGCTAGGCAGTAATCACTTCCCTAGGTGCTCTCCACAATCTGGACTGCTCAGAGATGTTCACAGAGTTATACAGAGAAGAGAGAAGAGGGAGAAAGGAGACAGAGGTGGCCAGGAGGATAAAGGGGGGAATCAAAAGGAGAGAGACAGATCCAGCCAGTATTCAGTTCCCTAAGTGTTCTCCACTGTCCAGAACACACAGAGAGATTCACAGAGTTGGGTAGAGAAGAGAAGGGGGAGGGAGGAGATGGAGGCAACCTGGTGGATAAAAAGGAGAGTCCAAAGTGGGAGAGAGCAGTCAAGCCAGTAATCTCTCTCCCAGGTAAAAATGGGTACTGAAGATTGGGTTCTTAAAGGTACAAAATTGATAACAAATACCAAAAAGCAAAGATTAAAAATCCAGAGTAGAGGTTGGATTCTCAAAAATACAATATTAAAGAAAAAAACAAAGTCACAAAAAGTATAAAATATATATATATGAAATTTGCCTTAAAAAATAGGGTCTTT
>SJYQ01027103.1:27524-46642 GCA_006410935.1 Redunca redunca
GACTTTCTCTGGTGTTGTGGACAGTGGGGTCAGTTCATTTTCAAATAGTTCCTCGATCTGGCTTATATTTCTCAAGGTCTATAGGCCCCTTCCTATGTAGTCAGTGCTGACTACAGGGTTTTAATCTATTGCACCTGTCACTTCCAAGGCAGTTCCCTCTGTTTGTTTTAGCTTCTTCTGTTTGCTGGTCTCTTCAGTGTCTAATTTCTGCCCTGACACAAGGGGGCAGTGGTGGTCACTTTTCTAGGCTCACTTGTTCAGTCATGCTGTAGGGAGGGAGGGACGCTGCAAACAAATAACACTGGCGTGTGCTCACAGCATCTCAGCCACACTGGCTTTGCCCCCGCTCCCTGTCTACACTGCTTAGGCTCTAGGTTGCTCTGCCAGGAACTGTCTCAGGCCGGCCCTGGGTTGTATGCATTTCCCAGGTCTAAGCCACTCAGGTTCAGGTACTCGGGTACTCCACAAAAGTGCAGGCTCGGTTGGGCCTGCGTTTTGTGCCCTTCCCAGGTCCGAGCAGCTCAGGTGACCAGGTGCTTGGCAAGCGTGGTCACCCCCAATTGAAGGCTGTGATTTCTTGCCTCCCCCGTCCCTGCTGCTCGGTTTTCTGGGTGTACAACCGGCGCACCTTCTCAGGTGTGCCGTGTGTCTCCTCTGGGGAGCTGATCTCTGGCTGCAGTCCCCCCGGCGGATGTTGACCATCCAGAATCCCAACAAGTCTTGGTTAGCAACGAAGCCTCCTTGCAGTTTGGTCGATGATGCCTCTCTGGGGCCGCAATTGCCCCCTTCCAGCTCTGGCTGCCCTCATCTGTCTGTCTCTGGCGGGGTATGGGCCGGTCTGCAGCTGACTAGCTCTGCTCAGTCCTTTGTTCTGTGAGCCGGCCTGGTGATGTCTTAGGTTAGGGCTTTTCGAAGGATAGCTATCCCACAGTCTGGTTTGCTATCTCAAGTTAGTTCCCTCAGATTGCCTTTGGGGCATTCAGGCCTGGTCCTTATCCTAAGCAATGCAGCCCATGCCTCCCTGCCTAGCCCCCACTTGCTAGCGGCAGAGGCGGTTGTCTGCGCTGCTTCTGCGCTGGGAGTTACCATTGGGCACATAATCTGTGGGTTTTAATTATTTATTTTTCCTCCTGGTTATGTTGCCCTCTGAGGTTCCAAGGCTCACCACAGACTCGCCAGTGAGAGTGTTTCCCAGTGTTTGTAAACTTCTCTCTCTTTTAAGACTCCCTTCCTGGGACGGATCTCTATCCCTACCTCTTTTGTCTCTCTTTTTTTCTTTTATATTTTTTCCTACAGAGCTGAGCTTCCTGTGCTCTATAGCAGTTTCCCAGTAGCTGTTTTACACGTGGTTGTGTATATATGTCAGTGCTACCCTCCCAATTTACCCCACCCTCTCCTTACACCCCTGTGTCTACTCATCCATTATATCTGCATCTCTGTTCCTGCCCTGCAAATAGGTTCATCTGTACCATTTTTCTAGATTCCACATATATGCATTAATATACATTATTTGTTTTTCTCTCTCTGACCTAATTCACTCTGTGACAGCCTCTAGGTCCATTCACATCTTTACAAATGGCCCAATTTTGTTCCTTTTTATGGCCAAGTAATATTCCATTGTATATATGTACCTCTAACAAAAACAATACCATTCACTAAGTATCTGCTTTGTGTGGATCCTGGGCCAACACTAGGGATACAAAGAGAAACAGAACAGCATCCCGCTCTCATCAGAAGCTCATCTGCTTGTGGAGACACACGGTTACAATATAGCAGTAGCAGTAAGTCTGTTTGGAGTAAAGGAAGATTGTGTAACCTGGATGGGATATGGAAAACTGCTTAGAGGAGCCTAAGCCCAGTCTTGAAAAGTAAGCAGCAGTGCAGCCAGGTGACGAATTTAGGGGTATTTTGTACATGAGAGGGCTTTCATGGTGGCTCAGATGGTAGAGCCTGCCTGCAATGCAGGAGACCCAGGTTCAATCCCTGGGTCAGGAAGATCTCATGGAGAAGGAAATGGCTATCCGCTCCAGTATTCTTGCCTGGAGAATCCCATGGACAGAGGAGCCTGGTGAGCTACAGTCCATGGGGTTCCATAGAGTCAGACACGACTGAGCAACTAACACTTTGGGACATGAGAAGATTGTTCTAGTTGGAGGAAATAATGTAGGCACATTAACAGAGCAAAACATCATGTGGTTGGGGAATTTATTTATATGACTGTACTACACTGTATAGTGTTTGTGGGTTGAGGTCATAAGGATAAAAACCATCTCATGGGAACACAGAAACTCATAGGAACCAGTGTGCTGTCCTCCAGCCACACAGGCTGGAGTATACACAGCTTAGCAATTGAAAAGCAGGTGGTGGTCGGGGCCAGGACTAGTATTATTTTGTTGCTTCCTCACCAGAGAGTTTGCCCCCAACCATGATGGTAATTTTGCTCTTCTTGTTTCTCTCACTCCAGTCAATTACTTTACCCTCTATTCACTACACCCATAGGTTGTGGATTATTCATAGCTTCTGCTTACCCATTTCCTAGTTTCTCAAATGAGTCTGTACATTCTTACCACCTCTATCCTTCGTCTGTAAATGTTCAGCTTTTGTTTGAAACCACTGAGTAGCCCTCTAGGTGTCTCAGATTCAGATCACCTCATAGAAGAGGACATGACTGGTATAATTAATCTTCCATATCTCTTCTTGAAAGTTCTCCTGCCATCCTTATATGTTATTGACCAGACCTTAGGGTAAAATTCTCTAAACCAATCATCTGGGACTAGAAAGTTCCCAGGAAATTTTATTAGAAGCATACCCCATTAGTCAGAGACAATACACAGAGTAAGCATTCTGAGATGGCCTTTTCAGCACCACAGGGAAAGAAGAAAATAGGCCAAAGGGGTCTCAAATGTAGAAGACAGAGGAACAGATAGGAGAAATATTTATGAATAGGAAAAGAACTTAGAGACCTGTTAGTTCCTGAGGGATGGCGATTAGGTGGAAAGGAAGAAACCCACTGGGGCTGCAGGTTTCTGGCCTGGGCAGCTGGCCAGTGGCTGAGTTGATAACTAGGAAGATAGAATACAGGAAATGGAGTAGGTAGAGGGAGGATGGGAGGAATGATGCATTGTACTGTAGGTGTGACTCTGAAGTACCAAGGGACATCCAGAGGGAGATTCCTGGTGAGCACTTAGGTATATAGAGCTGGGGCTAAATAGATTACAGATATTCTATTGCAGGTGACAAAACTAGTGTAAGCAAAAAAGGAAGTTGGTTGGCAAGTGTAACCACCCTGAGATGGATGAAGGTGAAGTCCGTCTTGTGAACAGGAGTGAAGAACTGGATCCTATCATCTCAACCCCCAACGCCTCTCTGGTCTTTTCTTGTTTTGAGTCCAAGCCTCCACAACAGACTGGCTTCTTCACATGGTGCAGGACATGATTATGGGCAGCTGTGAGCTCTTCACCAGCTGGGAAAGCTGGTTCTTCCAGCTTCAGTTTGGAATCTCCTAGGGGAAGGACTCAGTGACTTACACTGGCTCATTCCCCATTTGTTAGGCCAGTCCCCATGGTCAAGGAAGCATGAAGTTCTGTATTTGGCCCGGCTCTGGTCACATGCCAGCCCTGTGGCCAGAGAAGACAAGTGCTATCCTCGGAGAAAAGGGCCAGAGAAAGATTCTTGACCAGTATCAGTTCCTTCCTGAATAGCATTTCCTTCTGTCCAGTGTGTATAAAATATCAATAAGTAATAAATAAATTATAGCTCTGCAGTAGCTAATGGAATGACTGGGCCAATTCTCTGAAACCCGAATCTTTCCTGACTGCTTCTGGGGGATCTTTTGAGTATTTGTAAGTTATTTGTGAGTATATTCATACATCCAGGTTGTCACTTCAAGAAAAAGTAAACTTAATAGCCTATATGGGAAACTCATTTGAAAAAGGGTATATATATGACTGAATCACGTTGCTGTACATTGGAAACTAACACAACATTGAACTATACCCCAAGATAAAAATTAAAAAGTAAAGCTGACTAGTAGTAGAGAAGCTAGAATCCTGGAGAAAATGAGAAAAGATTTAAGTGTGGGTTTCTCTTCACTCTACTAGTGCTGGACTCCGGCACCCGCTTCCTCGCCAGTCTTTCTCACTCACCAGCACAGTGCATCCCCCTACATCTCGCTACCAGTTTCCAGGCATTATTGGTACCAGAAAATTCATCTGTCTTTCCCGTTTTGCAGGGAGCTTAAAATACTTGGGTTTGTTAGGAGAAAAAAAGTTCAATATTTGAAATATTTATTGTGAAAGTCTTGGTTCCAGCCACACTGATGCTGGGCCTTTTGAAACATCTGGAAATTAAAGCAGAGAATGCAATGCCGGCAACACTCATGGATAAACCTAAAGATTGTCACAGAGTGAAGTCAGAAAAACAAATAATGTATTTGTTCACTGTATTGCATGTATGTGGAGTCTAAGAAAATAGTATACTTGATCTTATTTGCAAACAGAAGTAAAGGCACAGTTGTAGAGAACAAAGGTATGGATACCAAGGGGGAAGGGAGTGGAGGAAGGGATTGGGAAGCTGGGATTGACATATATATACTATTGATGCTGTGTTTAAAGTAGATAGCTAATGGGAACCTGCTTGGTAGCAGGCAGCTCGACTCATGCTCTGTGGTGACATAAATGAGAAGGGTATCCATAGAGGGGATATGTGTACACCTGTGGTGATTCACTTCGCTGTACGGCAGTAGCTAACATAACATGGTAAAGCAACTATACTCCAAAAAAATTTAAAAATAAAATTGAAGTGGAGAGTGAAGGAGGAGCCTATATAAGTGTATTTACTTGTGTACGCAGACAGTGTCTCTTGGAAAAGACCCCCAAATTTTAAAAAACAGTTAACAGTGGTTACCTTTTGAGAGAATGTATGGGTAGTTGAGGGTTTGGGTATAGGAATGAAAACAAGGAGAAGCCCTTCAAATCTACAGGCTGTGGGTGTGTCGGTAGGATTAGGGGGTTAGACTCACTTAGAAGGGAGCATGAATCTAAATGGCACAGGCTTCTTCAGCGTAACAATGGGTTTTAGGACATGATGCCTTCAAATACCTGAGGGAGAAATTTTTTGTCCTAGAAGTTTTTAACCAACCATCAACTGTGTGCGCAGGTAAGGATTCAAGAAGAATGTCTGCCACACACCTCTCTTTGGGGAATTGCTGGATAATGCGCTAAAAGTCGGACATGACTGAGTGACTTCACTTTCACTTTTCACTTTCATGCATTGGAGAAGGAAATGGCAACCCACTCCAGTGTTCTTGCCTGGAGAATCCCAGGGATGGGGGAGTCTGGTGGGCTGCCGTCTATGGGGTCGCACAGAGTCGGACACGACTGAAGCGACTTAGCAGCAGCAGCACTTTAGAAAAACAAGGGAAAGGAAAGCCCACGGTTGAAATAGCAGATCCCACACAGAAAAACGTCAAAAGTGAGTTCTAAAGGAATTCCTTGGAGATCCAGCGGTGAGGACTCTGTGCTCTCACTGCTGAGAGCTCTGGGTTCAATCCCTGGTCTAGGAACTAAGATCCCGCAAGCAGTGCTGTGGCCCCCACACACAAAAAAAGTGAGTTCTAAGATGAAAGTGTCCCCAAAGCCTGTAGATTGGAGCAAGAGGAAATGAAGGCTTCAGAGAGAAATGGGGGGCAGGTGGTATGGGAAATGAAATGTTACCTGGGATGCTTGGGGCTTAGGGGAAAAAATAACTGCTGATGATGAGACAACAGGTCTAGCTGAGCAACTGAAGCAACAATCAGTTAGAAAACTACACTGGGGGTGGGGGTGGGGCGGAAATGAGACAGTTATTGATTCCAGAAAACAAAAGTGATGCTAGGAAGGAAATAAGTACGAAACACTATCTGACTCTTCAATTTTACATAGGCAATAATGTAAACACTGATTAAAATTGCCTTATAGGATAATGGAAGGGAGGAAATGGGAGGTCGAGACTGCTAAATCATCACCTGTGATAACAGAATGTCAATCCTATTAGCCATTTCTTCCTTTCAGTGAGACTGACATCTATTCTAATGGCATATGATGCAGCCCATGCTTTTACAATTTTCCCAAGGGTTGAAGAAAATTTTTCACTGAAAGAAGCTCTCTGGTTTTATACCACAGAATTATTCCCAGCCTACTTTGTGGAAGTAGATTAATCCTGCTGCTTTCTCCTGCTTCAGTTTTCAAAAATGGTGAATGTGTCAATCACAAAAGGCATATGTAAACCCAAAACTTTAAGGAATATTTTTAACCATTCATTCTCTTAGTGCAAAAATATGGTCTTGAGCCACTTTCATCACTATCAACTGGGGTACTAGAGGAGGAGAAAGGGGCAACAGAGGATGAGATGGTTGGATGGCATCATCGACTCGATGGACATGAGTTTGGGCAAACTCCAGGAGATAGTGAAGCACAGGGAAGCCTGGTGTGCTGCAGTCCACGGGGCTGCAAAGAGTTAGACACAACTTAGGGACTGAACAACAACTTTTTACAAATAAGCAAATTTCTGGTCCCTAACCAGAATTCCTGAAAAGGACCAAGGAATATAATTTTTCCCATTGACCCATATGGTTCTTTACTCACATGAACAGAATTTAGTTTTATGTCTTGGGGTTTTATTTCTCAAAGTCAGTGTAAGATCCACACGTATAAAATCTCTGCCTTTTTTTTATGCTATTGAGGAGATTGTGTATTTTATTATTCAGTGTTCTTCAGTGTTCACAGAATAAAATCTCTTTCAGATTTTAGAGCTAGAGAAAAAGTTTTTCTCATATGAACTGGTCTGTTTCCTTTATTAGTCTGTGTATGTGTGCTTAGTCGCTCAGTTGTGTCCAACTTTTGGGGACCCATGGACTATAGCCCACCAGGCTCCTCTCCATGGAATTCTCCAGGCAAGAATACTGCAGTGGGTAGCCATTCCTTTTTCTCTGGGGGATCTTCCTGACCCAGGGACAGAACCCAGGTCTCCTGCATAGCTGGCGGATTCTTTACCATCTGAGCCACCAGGGAAGCCCTTTATTAGTCTAAGACTTGTCAAATTTGACTGATTATTAGAATCACCTAGGGAACTTTGGGCTTCCCTGGTAGCTCAGACAGTAAAGCATCTGCCTGCAATGTGGGAGACCTGGGTTCGATTCCTGGATCGGGAAGATCCCCTGGAGAAGGAAATGGCAATCCACTCCAGTACTCTCGCCTGGAAAATTCCATGGATGGAGGAGCCTGGTAGGCTCCAGAGGATTGCAGAGTCGGACATGACTAAGCAAATTCACTGGTTGCAAGAAAGTGAGACTAAATGAGAGGGAACTTTGAAAACATATATAGCTTCCCAGACCCACCAGAGTCTCCAGATTTGGGAGGATCCATAGGATATTAATAATTAACCATGCTTCATACACTCTGCATGGGACAAATATGTTACTTAATTCACCATGTTCACACTTTGCCTTCTTGGAAGCTAGTTTTAAAGCAGTTTTTCTTGGAATTCAGTTTCTTAATATAATCATTGTCCTTTTCTTCCCCTGTTTTATTAATTGTCTCATTTAGTATTTTTTAATGAATTTCAACTTCAGAGGAAATATGTTATAATAATTCTATTCTTTGGACCAGCACATTCCCTGCAATAGCATTTAAGCCTAAAATAAATCACTTGTTAGGATTAAAGACTAAGAAAATGTGAGTTCTTAAAAGTTTCATCATCCAGAGTGTATGGAGACTTCAGGGAAATTACTGTTAGAAAAGTACTCTGAAAACCATTGTTATTAAATGCTGATATATAATTAAGATCCTGATTGCCCCGCTTCGGCCTCTTCACTACAGGCACTCCCAAGACTCAATTTGTTGTTCCTCTTTCTTTTCTTCACCACTTCAAAGAGCTAATCCATTTAGTTGTGTTAACCATCACCACCAAATATATGCTAGAGCTTGAATCTTTTGCTATCAGCAAGAACTGTTCATGTGGCTGTCTGACCAAGTCCAGACTTCAGTGTGAAGAAATTCCATCTGTCTAAAACTGAACTCTTCTGCTTACTCCACAATATCATATTCCTGATCACCTCCTCTTCCCAAATCACCATTTGGGTTAAATAGCATCACCACTCTCTCATGTCCTCGGCCGAACTTGTCCCTGGTTGCTCATATTTCTTTTAATCCCTACATCACTTAGCAAGGGAATATTTACATTATCATTTGAGGATGTGGCTACCATCTGAAGACCAAATAAAATGCTGGTGGCTGTGAGAGATGCTCCAGAGTGATAAACTGCTTAGGAAATGAAAGGGGCTTGCTTCACAGGTATGAATACAGACTGTCATTTCTCTTACACGGTCTCAGGGATGTATCCGTCTCTTTCCTTCCCTGGCCTAGTGCTCATTTCCTGAGTTAAAATAAACTGCTACTGATTGATTTCCCGAACGTGGCCTATTCCTGTTTCCATTCATCATGGTAGCAGTGGTGGCTGTAATGGTTTAGAAATATTATTTGTCCAATCGTTCCTCATCTATAAAGATTGACAGTGGTACCTAACAACGCAACAAGGAGTTGTGAGTATTAAATGTTCATTGTGTTTAGCACATTGCTTGGCACTGTTCAGTTCAGTTCAGTCACTCAGTCGTGTCCGACTCTTTGCGACCCCATGTATCGCAGCACGCCAGGCCTCCCCGTCCATCACCAACTCCCGGAGTTCACTCAGACTCACGTCCAGTGACTCAGTGATGCCATCCAGCCGTCTCATCCTCTGTCGTCCCCTTCTCCTCCTGCTCCCAATCCCTCCCAGCATCAAAGTTTTTTCCAATGAGTCACCTCTTCACATGAGGTGGCCAAAGTACTGGAGTTTCAGCTTTAGCATCATTCCTTCGAAAGAAATCCCAGGGTTGATCTCCTTCAGAATGGACTGGTTGGATCTCCTTGCAGTCCAAGGGACTCTCAAGAGTCTTCTCAAAAAAAAAAAAAAAAAAGTCTTCTCCAACACCACAGTTCAAAAGCATCAATTCTTTGGCGCTCAGCCTTCTTCACAGTCCAACTTTCACATCCATACATGACTACTGGAAAAACCGTAGCCTTGACTAGACGGACCTTAGTCGGCAGAGTAATATCTCCGCTTTTGAATATGCTATCTAGGTTGCTCGCTGTTAGTTGCTATTTATTTTGTTAACAGAACACACTCGTATATTCCCTAATGATTTCACTTGGACTCACACCAATTAAGCTCCACAAAGCACCGTATTTACTCTTTAGTAAAATCTTACCATAACTTTACAAGATAAAATGCACATTCTTCATCTTGGGAATTAAAATGTAGTAGTTGTGAAGTCTTATGTTATTTTACTGAGCAGAAGCTTCTTTATTTGAAATAGGGAAAACATTATGTTCCTGGTTGATATGAAGATTAAAATTAATAATGTATATCAACAGTGCTTGGGGGACTGCAAAGAATTATACACATTTTAATTGTTTTCACTTGCGCTGGAAGCTTTGCCTTTGAGCACAAGGGCTGATGCAAACAGGGATATGTATGGCTCCAAAGCATCTTTGGCCACCACCCCAAGACCTTGGCTCTACTGGGCACCGAGCCATACACCATTTTTCTGATGGCTACAAGACATCGTGTCAGCTCCACCGGTCATGAATTCCCTGAGGCATAAGACCTTCTAATTTTAGAAACAGTTGAGCAAAGCTTTTGGCACAGAACAATGCACTCATTATTTCACGCTCCTCAGGTGAACATGAATGACTGAGTAGCCTTCCTGTCAGAGCAGTTACCTGGCAAGTAAGTCTCCAGTACAGTAGTATGTCTGCATGCTTAGTCCAGTCTGACTCTTTCCAGCCCCATGGACTGTATTGCAGCCTGCCAGGTTCCTCTGTCCATGCAATTCTTCAAGCAAGAATATGGAGTGGGTTGCCATTTCCTTCCTCCAGGGGATCTTCCTGACACAGGGATTGAACCCATGTCTCTCAAGTCTCATGGGATTCTTCTATCAAGTGAGAAGCCCCTGAGACCCTCTTGCTGGTGAAACAAATTCAAAGACCCCTCCTCTATCTCCGCCTGCTGAGTTTATTTCAGAAGTCCACCCTGCGCCCATCTCTAGAATCCTTGGCTATTGCCTCAAACACAATTCATCTATCCTACTCCACCCACCTGTCATTCTCACTCACTCACGTTCATATGCTGCTGGACTCTCTCCTTTGATCCAACACCTGATGCTGCTCCTCCACCTTTAGAACGTTGTTCTCTGGATCGCCTGCATTGGTTCATGTTCTTATTTGCCCAACACCCTTCCTCTACACCTTCTAATACTAGACCCAAACAGTGGAAACAGTGTCAGACTTTATTTTGGGGGGCTCCAAAATCACTGTAGATGGTGATTGCAGCCATGAAATTAAAAGACGCTTACTCCTTGGAAGGAAAGTTATGACCAACCTAGATAGCATATTCAAAAGCAGAGACATTACTTTGCCGACTAAGGTCCGTCTAGTCAAAGCTATGGTTTGTCCAGTGGTCATGTATGGATGTGAGAGTTGGACTGTGAAGAAAGCTGAGCACCAAAGAATTGATGCTTTTGAACTGTGGTGTTGGAGAAGACTCTTGAGAGTCCCTTGGACTGCAAGGAGATCCAACCAGTCCATTCTGAAGGAGATCAGCCCTGGGATTTCTTTGGAAGGACTGATGCTGAAGCTGAAACTCCAGTCCTTTGGCCACCTCATGCAAAGAGTTGACTCGTTTAAAAAGACTCTGATGCTGGGAGGGATTGGGGGCAGGAGGAGAAGGGGACGACAGAGGATGAGATCGTTGGATGGCATCACCAACTCAATGGACATGGGTTTGGATGGACTCCGGGAGATGGTGATGGACAGGGAGGCCTGGTGTGCTGTGGTTCATGAGGTCGCAAAGAGTCGGACACGACTGAGCGACTGAACTGAACTGAACCCATGGGAAAAGCACATGTCCTAGAAGTGACCATACAACCAAGCCACCCTAGTCTAGATCTTTTCTTGGGATTGTTCTGATAAAACTTGCAAGGGACCATGTTCTCTGACATGTAAATAAAGTCCAGTGACAATAGGGAAAAACGAAGCCAACCTGAAACAAAAGAAAAAAAGATTTACGGAGGGAGGGTCTTGATAAGGTCAAGTGGCTGGTTCTAGTTCCTAAAATCCACAACGTGTCCCAGTTCCCGAAACTTCTTTCGAATCTGTTGAATCTTTTGACTCTTTCTTTTCAGTCCCTTGTAACTAGGAGAGTTATAATAGAATAATCTACTTAATTATAAAGAAAACCTCCTACATCCTCCACCACTGCACCAAACATTCCTTTGATGGGTTGCCAAAACTATGTCCTAACCCTCCCCTCAAATCACCAAGCCCCGTTAGTGGGGCTGACAGTCTCCCGGCCCAACCCCTCCAGGGCCACCCTGCTCCTACCGCCATCTTTACTTCCACACTATGGCTGTTATTCCCTACTCATTCCTTCAAAATAGGACTGTAGCTCACCGTCTTCCTGGCACTGCCCACCCTGATCTCAGCACCGTGAGGAGAACCTCCACTCAGCTCCATGACTGCCTGGTGTCTACTGACCTCTCCTTCTCCCTCCATTTCAGTGTGAAAAGAGATGTCCCCTCCTATAGAAAGTTAACCCTCTCCCTATGTTCTGGAGGACCCAGACCTTCAAGACCTCAGCCTATCAATCTTCCCACCTCTCCCCTCTTCCCCAATGTCTTCAACCTCTTCCTCTTTTCCCTTCTCTCATTATCTAACTGTCACATCCTTCACAAGCAAACACAAAACCTACCTTAAGCCCCTCTTCTTTAGTGACGTGCCCCACTCTCTCCTCCCCTTCAAAGCTAAACTTCTTGAAACCATTTGCGCTTCCTGTTTCTACTTCTGCACTCTGTTCACCACTTTATGAAACTGATCTCTAGTCTATCAGAGAAGCATTAACTTGGGCCTTTGGTGTGCTAAATTAAGTGAAACAACATGAAGTAAGTTATAGTTTAAAGGATAGATGCTCCATCTAGGGTTCCTTAAGCTTCATGCTATTAAAGTAATGCTCAAAATTATCCAAGCCAGGCTTCAGCAATACATGAACCGTGAACTCCCTGATGTTCAAGCTGGTTTTAGAAAAGGCAGAGGAACCAGAGATCAAATTGCCAACATCCACTGGATCATGGAAAAAGCAAAAGAGTTCCAGAAAAACATTTATTTCTGCTTTATTGACTATGCCAAAGCCTTTGACTGTGTGGATTACAATAAACTGTGGAAAATTCTGAAAGAAATGGGAATACCAGACCACCTGACCTGCCTCTTGAGAAATCTCTNGTGAAAGAGGAGAGCGAAAAAGTTGGCTTAAAGCTCAACATTCCAAAAACAAAGATCATGGCATCTGGTCCCATCACTTCATGGGAAATAGATGGGGAAACAGTAGAAACAGTGTCAGACTTTATTTTTGGGGGCTCCAAAATCACTGCAGATGGTGACTGCAGCCATGAAATTAAAAGACACTCCTTGGAAGAAAAGTTATGACCAACCTAGATAGTATATTCAAAAGTAATGTCCCAGAGACATTACTTTGCCGACTAAGGTCCGTCTAGTCAAGGCTATGGTTTTTCCTGTGGTCATGTCATGGATGTGAGAGTTGGACTGTGAAGAAGGCTGAGCGCCGAAGAATTGATGCGTTTGAACTGTGGTGTTGGAGGAGACTCTTGAGAGTCCCTTGGACTGCAAGGAGATCCAACCAGTCCATTCTGAAGGAGCTCAATCCTGGGATTTCTTTGGAAGGAATGATGCTAAAGCTGAAACTCCATTACTTTGGACACCTGATGTGAAGAGTTGACTTATTGGAAAAGACTCTGATGGTGGGAGGGATTGGGGGCAGGAGGAGAAGGGGACGACCAAGGATGAGATGGCTGGATGGCATCACGGACACGATGGACATGAGTCTGAGTAAACTCCAGGAGTTGGTGATGAACATGGAGGCCTGGCGTGCTGCGATTCATGGGGTCGCAAAGAGTCGGACACGACTGAGCGACTGAACTGACTGACTGACTGAAGCTTCTAGATGTCAGAAGGTCACAGTCCTGCCCTTACTTAGCAGGACCCAAGAGTGGTATGAGTGTGTCAAAGTCTTTTCATTACCAGTCAGTTCTAACAACACCATATTATAAATTTGGTCTATAGTTTCAATAGCAGTAATGTTTATACTCAAGAAAATTAATCATTTCCAACTATTAAAGCAGTGATTTTGCTTCCTCATAAAAATACAATTTCTTCCTCACAGTGTGAGTGCAATTTTATATTCCTAAAACTTACTATAAATGATTTGACAATAGCATGTAAACAGATAAATGATATGACCTGCTTTTTTTTTTATTATCGAGCTCTGTGTTTCCATCAGAGCCAGTTTCTTCAGTGGAGTAGGTTGAGAATCATCACTTTCTGAAAGTTCAATTTCATCCTGGTAAGTAAAACTTCTGGAGGACTGTTTATATTGAAGTAAGACTGGATTTGTCAGACAAACAGGTTGCCAGCGCTGGGACTTTGGGCAAATTACTTAACCTCTTTGAGCCTCAGTTTCCCCATTTTAAAATTTTAACAACTATTTCATAGGGTTTCTATGAAAGCTAAATGATGTAACCTGGAGCATAGCAGTCATGCAACAAATATTAGTTTCTCATTTTTCCATCCTTCTGTTCCCTAGGAGATAAGTAAAACCCAACAGTTATATTTTAGTTCTTCCTTTTTATTAGACACGCTTGTTGTACTTACTTTCACATCATCTCAGAACTGTTTTTTTCCCCCTTTTTAATATGTGTCTTGTACAACCAACTAGAAATAACTCTTTGGAGGGCAAAGATCATCTTTCCTTTTCTTCTCTATTTCTCATAATTACAGCAACCCCATGCCACAGTTTTTCCTGGACAGACTCAGTTTCAAACAATTTTCTCTTTGTTCTTTTTTAAATTATTAAAAATATCCTGGGGTCCAAGTGACACTTGCCAAAACATCACTTACCCAGAACATAATGTCTGTATATCACTTACCCAGAACATAACACCTGTACACACAGAAGCCAGCACCATGGTGGAACCATGATGGCTGCCAGAGGTGGACACGCCTGAGCAATCAGTCTGCTTAAGAGAGGTCTCTAGAACCCTGAGGGCCTCATAAGACCACTTTCCCCACCACCATGACCCACCTTCAGAGGATTTCATGGCAGTCCCCCTTCCCCCCCAAGTAAGCTTCTGAAGCAGCCCACCCTAAAAAGGAAGCTAAAATTAGAACTGATTCCCCATTCTCCCCTAAATGGCCACCTGGGTAATCACCCATGCAGCAGGATGCTCTCCACCTGAGTGGAGGCCACCCTTGGAGGCAAGTTTCCAGCATCAACCACCACCAGCACATCCTCCCCCACCACCAGCTTTTCCTCCCCTTATTTGACTTATGCTAACTCTGGGAGATGGTGATGGACAGGGAGGCCTGGCATGCTGCGATTCATGGGGTCGCAAAGAGTCGGACAGGACTGAGCGACTGAACTGAACTGAACCTCCCCACTCCTCAACCTTCCACTGCATCCCCTAGCACCCCAGCTGTGCCAGATCCTTTACAACTCCCCACCCCCTTTTGCATATTTTCTTCACCCTCTTGCATGGAAACCTGGTGCAGCTTAACTGGAAACAAACCTGCTCTCCCTCCCACGCCTTGCCCGCCACAGAGCAGAGGGGAGGAGTGGGTGTTCTCATGGCCCTCGCTACTGCTCACAGACAGCTCCCTCTCTCATGTGCTCAAAACCCCCACCTCTGGAAGCCCATGCCCTCCAACTACACCACCCACTGTCCTCCACCCTGCCACCATCACCCACTCACCAAGCTCCCAACTCCTCTTCATTCGTGCCAGACGTCAGCACCTGGCTCCTTCACTGGCTCCCTTCTGTTCTGCTCCTCAACTCCCTCTTGGTGACAGAACATTCATGAAGTGTGTGGAGGGCACCCTCCCCTCCCACTGCCTCATCGCTTCCAACGTGCGCCCCACCATCCCCTCCGGCCACCCGTATCCTTCATCATGCCTTTCCTGTCTCATTGCCAATGACCACAGGCCCTCTGGATTCATCATCCCCAGCACCCCACTCTGTGACCATGTCCTGCTCGGCCAACTAGCCCCGGTCCAATCATCTTCCACCAACGGGCATCCCGAAGTCTGAGACCCCAGCACTGTATCTGGGAATATGGAACCGGCAAGGCATTGATGGCTCACTCAGGAGAGGCCAAGATGGAGGGAGTGTCATGGAAGGCCTATGGACAGAGGAGCAGGCTGACTGAGGGAACCAACCAGAGACAGGGTGGCTCCTGGGCACTAGGAACAACCTAAAGAGGCAGCGGAGAGGAGGTTCTGAGCCCAGCGAGAGCTGGAATGTGAGAGAAAGGCTGACAGGGGCTGTGGCCTCAGGAGAACATGTTCCCAGCGAGAACCACCTCAAGACAAAGAGGGAACCAAGGGAGAATAAACCCCCAACTCCCTTCTGGTTTGGGGCCAGGGCCTTCCACCGGATGAAGTCAACTAGAAGTCAGAGCGTCAGGGAGTCTCCGTGAGGCGGTCTGGAGAGGTTTGCCTTTCACAGCAAAAAGGGATGGGGTGGAGGGTGGAGGGTGGAAGGAGCACAGCCGCCTCCTCGCAGCCCGGGCCTCATCTGCAATTCCTTTCCCCCTGCCCCTCCATCATGCTGGCCTGGCAACCCCCAGCTCCCTGCCTTCACCAGAGCTACATCCAGAGAGACAGTGCACTAAGTCGTGTCGGACTCTTGCGACCCCGCCTGCCAGGCTCCTCTGCTCTGGGATTTTCCAGGCAAGAATACTGGAGTGGGTTGCCATTTCCTTCTCCAAGCAAGGTGAGGGGACTGGAAACAACTGTGGGACTCTGCTTACTAGTCTCACTTTTTAAAAAAAAATTTTTTTATTTACTCTATTTTTTGGCTGTGCTGGGTCTTTGTTGCTGAGCGCGGGCTTTTCTAGTTGGGGAAAGGTGGGACTACTCTCTAGTTGCTGTGCTCTGGCTTCTCAGGTCAGTGGCTTCTCGATGGGGGGCACCAACTCAAGAGCACGGGCTCAGTAGTTGTGGGCTTAGTTGCTCCGCGGCATGTGGGATCTTCCTAGACCAGGGATGGAACTGTTGTCCCCTGCATTGGCAGGCAGATTCTTAACCACTGGATCACCATGAAGTCCAGAGTCTCACTTTAAATATAGGTCCCCAAGGTCCCCAAGTCTCAAGGAGGCACTGCTGTCTGATTACATTCCTCTAATCCATTTGCCCTCCCACAGTTTTACCCCATTTCCTCTTCAGTGGGTATGCTATACCCACTCCTGATGATTTCATGTCATATTTTACTGAGACAATAGAAGCAACCGGGAGACAACTTCATCTGGCCGTTCTTAACCTATCCACAGACTCTGCTCTCCTCTGGTTACTATGGAAACACCATCCCTGTTACCATGGGTCCTCTACTTGTACACTAGACACCATCACCTCTTACAGATCTGTAGGAATCTTCTACAGAAGATATGTCTCAATGGGTCATTCTCTCTGTGTGCAAACATACAACAGATCATATTCAGGAATGAAGTGGGAGTTTGGGATTAGCAGATATAAACTATTACATATAGAATGGATAAGTAGCGAGGTCCTACTGTACAGTACAGGGAAATAAATCCTGAGATAAACCATAATGGAAAAGAATATGAAAAAGAATATATGTGTAACTGAATCACTTTGCCATACAGCAGAAACTACATGATATTGTAAATCAACTACACTTCAGAAAATTAATTTTTAGGAAATAGATCATATCAAAAAAAAAAAAAGCTTTCCCTAGACCCTTCAGCCTCTCTCCAATGCAGGAGACACAGGAGACTCAAGTTCAACCCCTAGGTCGAGAAGATCCCCCGGAGGAGGAAATAGCAATCTACTCCAGTATTCTTGCCTGGGAAATTCCACGGACAGAGGAGCCTGGAGGGCTACAGTCTGGCAAAGAGTGGGATGTGACAGCATGCACACACAGCTTTCCGTGAAGAAGGGAAATCATGAAACATTTTTGAAAAATTGTTAGAAGCATCATTTTAATATGAAATTGAAAGGGGATTTGCAAGTAAGTAAAACCTAGATAGCATATTGAAAAGCAGAGACATTACTTTGCAAACAAAGGTCCCTCTAGTCAAGGCTATGGTTTTTCCAGTGGTCATGTATGGATGCGAGAGTTGGACTATGAAGAAAGCTGAGCGCTGAAGAATTGATGCTTTTGAACTGTGGTGTTGGAGAAGACTCTTGAGAGTCCCTTGGACTGCAAGGAGATCCAACCAGTCCATTCTAAAGGAGATCAGCCCTGGGTGTTCTTTGGAAGGAATGATGCTAAAGCTGAAACTCCAGTACTTTGGCCACCTCATGCGAAGAGTTGACTCACTGGAAAAGACTCTGATGCTGGGAGGGATTGGGGGCAGGAGGAAAAGACAACAGAAGATGAGATGGCTGGATGGCATCACCGACTCAATGGATGTAATTGAGTGAACTCCGGGAGTTGGTGATGGACAGGGAGGCCTGGCCTGCTGCGATTCATGGGGTCGCAAAGAGTCAGACACAACTGAGTGACTGAACTGAAATGAACTGAAAACTAGTAATTATTTGATCAGAAAGTAGGAAAATAATAATAGTTAACATTCATACCTAACTCTCTACTAAGCACTTTCTTTGAATCATCTCATTTAATTGCCAAAATAGGTACAATTCTTTTTTATTGATGATATCCACATGGTTTGCTCCCTCACCTCTTCAAGTCATCAGGCAAATGTAATTTCCCATTTTCCCTAGTCCCCCTTCTTTCTTTTTCTCCAGAACTCTCATCTCAATTTAAGGTATGTTTCACGTTTTAAATCTTGTGTAAAGACCCTCTTCACATACTAGAATGAAAGCCTGTAAGAATAGGTTCAACTGTATTTTTCCTTCAATTCTTTATCCTCAGTGCTTAGCACAGAGTAGATAACCAATAAAATTTTTGAATACCTAAATAAATGAGGAATTGAGTTTCATGGAGATGAAGTAACTTGTCCATGATCATACAGGTAATAAGTGATCAGAATTCCGATTTTAAAACCCATGTTCTTAAACCATTAAGGGATTCACCAGAGCTGTAATATTGTGGGCTAGAGATGAGTCCCCTCCTGAGGCTGCAGCAGTGACAGATGGGGAGAGGAACTGAGTGGCCTGGGTGTGGCAGTAGGCTGTACATGGAAGGACGCTGAAAGAGATCACTCCAGGATGACTTGGTTTTTAGATTTGGCAAATGTGTAGACAGTGACACAGTCCATCGGGAGAAAGTATACCAGAAGTCTTATATTGGGTAGAAGTATGAGAAAGGAGGATTTGTCTAATCCATAAACTTTTAAAAACCATCTCGTTGATTACCAAGAAGTGTTGTTACAAAGTAAGAAGCCAGTAAACCCAAGCTGGTCTCTTGAGACATCACTGGGGTATGGGAATGGACCGGTGAGACGAAATATTTGTTCTTTTTAAAAAACTAGCTCAAGGCTACAAAGAACAAGAAAAAGTCCTCCGGTGTGTTAATAATCATTCTGAAGTTAACTTTTAAGGCGAATGCGAACACCAAAGAATGGCCCTATCCTTATGTAGTCAAGCTGTAGTCATGTAGTCAGCAAGATTATCTTGCTGGTGGCGCTGGCTTTCAAGAAGAGACGATCAACGTGGAAGCAGGCACTGACACCCAAGCCTAGTGTGGCCAGGAGGGCAGGGGGAAACGCTTACAGCAGTGCACGCCGTAGCATGTGGTCGCCCTCTGACCTCCGCGCGGACTCAGCCTGTTAAAGGGGCGCAGGGAACTCGCGCCTCAAACGACTCCCAACCCCCGCCCCGGCGCGGAGCCGGCGGGGCACCGCTCAGGTTCCTTCCACCAGCGCGGCCGCGGGCGGACAGCCTCCAGTCCCTAGGCGGCGCTGTGGGCTCGCGAAAGCGGCCGCGGCACTAGAGAGCGCCGTCCCTCCCAGTGCGCATGCTCGCTTCCGCCGTGGGCTCGCTTTTTTTTTTTTTTTT
>SJYQ01027103.1:49005-83858 GCA_006410935.1 Redunca redunca
TGCCTCCCTCCTCTTACCAACCCTCTGGGTCATCCCAGTTCACCGCCCCCAAGCGTCCAGTCTCATGCATTGAACCTGGACTGGTGATTCATATCATGTATGATATTATGCATGTTTCAATGCCATTCACCCAAATCATCCCACCCTCTTCCTCTCTCACAGAGTCCAAAAAACTGTTCTATATGTCTGTGTCTCTTTTGCTGTCTCGCATACAGGGTTATCATTATCATCTTCCTAAATTTCTTATAGATGCATTAGCATACTGTCAGTTTACTCTTAGTTATACAGTTTGTATACAGTCCATATACTGTCAGAAACCCACAGTCAGTTGATTGATTTTATTGCATAGAAGCAATAGACCCAAATTTGCTTGGATAAAAGTACTGAATATTAAGAATGTGTGTATGGAAGGATGATAAATCAGTTTATTTCAGAAACCAAGTAGATTTATTGATGTGATATTTCTGTGTAAAAATTCTTTAGGAATGAGGATCTTCAGGCTTCATGGTTTTGATTACTATTTCTGTAAGCAGTCTGTATTTTAAATTGATGCTGAAGTGAACACTGGTTGAACAGTACCCTTCAATTGCTAGGAGATCAGTGACTTAGTGATGTCACTTCTTTCTGACTTTGAGATCCACTGTGACGGTTTATATAGTTTCTCTGTGTAGGCCAGCCAAACATCATTTGAAGTTGCAGTGTGTAAAACCAGACAAATGAGAAAAGTATCTGAAGAAAGATTTCTCTGGGATGGAACATATTTCTTCAGAAATTCAAGATGGGTCTTCTAAAAATGAATCCACTGGTTCAGAAACCTTCATTAGTTCTTCTTTGTATGATTATACACCTACTGTGGACTTGATTTTGACGTCTGTGATGGAAGAATAAGTTTTTCAGGCTTTGTCTGAGGACCTTGTGATAAAAAGGCCATGCTGCACATTCTGCCTCTGAAACACATGAGCTGAATTATTTTCTTCCACTCACATCTTCACAAAAACTTTGGAGTGGAAAGTGATCAATTTGAAGCTTTTTGATGGAATGAGAGTAACACTTGTATAGCGATCAATGAAGAACTCTTTAAGAAAGAAGTCTTGGAAAGAATGAGGTCTTTCAGAATATTTGAAACAGAGAATATGCAAAGTTTAGTTCGGCAGCTTAACTTTATGGGTTTAGTAAAACGTGACAAACTTTTCTTAGATCTGCTTCACTACTTGACTTTAGGAAGAAGAAAACAAGGTCTGTCTTTAGAGCAGGGTATTCCAAAATTTTAACTTATTGGCAATTTATATAAGATTAAATCACATGACCCAGAAAGCATGTTCACATATGTAGCTAAGATGGAATTTTGTCAAGGATTTTTGCATCTCTGTGGCATCTTTGTCAGATTTTGGTATTAGGGTGATGGTGGCCTCATAGAATGAGTTTGGAAGTTTCTTTTCCTCTGCAATTTCCTGGAAGAATTTCAATAGTATAGGTTTTAGCTCTTTAAATTTTTTGTAGCGTTCAGCTGTGAAGCCATCTGGACCTGCACTTTTGTTTGCTGGAAGATTTCTGATTACAGTTTCAATTTCTGTGCTTGTGATGGGTCTGTTAAAATTTTGGGCCTGCTGAGTTTCAGCTATAAGTTTATAGATCGGTAGGACAAGTTGAACATAACAGGAAATTCAAAGGCCACAGTAACCTGTAATTCCTCAAAATCCTCTCAATTGTCTTAAAGTCATAAGTAAGGGATGATTTAATAGAGGTTTATTTCTCTTAGGGCCTATGACCCTCATTCCTTCTGATATGATTAGGCACTAATCTACCAGATTGTTGACAAAGCTGAACCTTTTCTCTTGATGCCTTGTAACCACAGCTGACCAGAATGTTTAAGAAATCTCTGAGGCTCGTGAACAACTTCCTCTGTCTCAACACAGAGCAAAATGTCATTTACATATTGTAACGCCACCACTTCAGAGCTATTAAAGCTTTGTGGATCCTGTGGCAAACTTTGTCCAAATAAGTGAGGATTGTCATGAAATCCCTCGTGCAAAACTGCCAAGGCTAACTGAGAAGCTGGTTGTGTAGGTTTTTCAAAGGCAAATAGAAATTGACTTTCCTCCACCAAAGGCACAGAATAGAAGACATCTTTCAAACAAATTACTGAGAAATATTTGGCTCATTCAGGAATTTCAGACAATAGAATATAAGGATTAAGCACCACAGGGTGTAAAGAAACTACAACGTCATTTATTAGCCATAAATCTTGAACTAGTCTCTATTTACCATTTGATTTCTTTATACCCAAAATAGGAATGTTGCATGGACTGTTAAAGGGAATGAATAATCCCTGCTCCTTTAACTTTTTTTTTTTTTTTTTTTTTTTACAATACTGTATTGGTTTTGCCATACATTGATGATAGGTTTTAACCCTTCCTTAACCTCAGGTTTCAGTAGATATTGCTTCTTATGTGGAAATAAGTGACCTTCTTTGAGCTTGACAACTACAGCAATAGCATTTTGTGCTCGACCCACAGATTTTCCATCAACTCTTACTCTAGGATTTACATTTTGTTCAACTGAAGGGAAAGAAATGGAGGGCTCCATATTCATGAAAACAGAGGCATGGGCCTTGCTCAGTATATCCCTCCCCAAAAGGGATGAGGGAGATTCTGACATGATCAGAAACTCATGTAAAAATAAAACAGATTCCCTTTTACAAGGTAAAGAATAACTGAAATAATACCTTTTGCCTCATCCTGACAGTCCCATTATGGAAGTGGATTGGGAAGAAATTGGGCCAGGGGCTTCAGTAAGCACAAGGTAAGTTGCCTCTGTAATTTAAAAGGAAATCGATGGAATGCACCACACAATGTTTAATACCCAGGGTTCCTCAGGTGTAATTAGGATGGGGGCTTGTGTGGGGACCCCATCCCTTTTCACCTGGGTCCTTCTGGGCCTTTTTCTCAAGCTGTTTAAGAATGTTTTCCATAACCATTGTGAAAGCTTTCACCTTTTCCTTTGTCTTTTTCTGCCTTACTTTATATTTCTCATATCCCCTGCCATAATAGACTGTCTGAGCCAGTTGTAACAGAGTATCTAAAGACTGATTTGGTCCATACGCCTGTTTTTAATAGCTTATGGCAAATATTTGGAGCTGACTGAGATAGAAATCTATCCTTTAAGATCACTTTTCCCTGTTCCTTGTAGAACCGGTTTAATTGTAAAACAGCATTATAATTAGGAGACCTTTCAACTGGCCACCATTCACCATCCTCCATTGGACACCGTGGCCACACAGCATCACATAGGAAGACTACTTGGGTCTTCTTTAAGCCCTGGGGATCAAATCTATCCCAGTTTTTCAGGATACAGTTCAAAGGAGTGAGTATGGAATTGTTAGCTTCCATCTGTAAGAGAGAGAAAAAGTGACCAGCGCCATCTTGCTACTGGAGGCATCCTTCCCTGCTCGAGATGGGGCTGTGGACAGATTTGAGACCAAGTCTTTTCTTTCCTGGTTGGACTTATTCTGTCCTTACCAACGCAGGCAGTGTACACGTCCCTCCCGGTTCTACTACTGAGACTGGGTGGGAATATACCAGGTGTAGACCTGATGGCATCCCTAAATGACATCCAGCTCTTCATTATTAAAACCTTGTTTGCCTCTGATGCCACCCAGGGTGGAATCAGAGAAACTTTCCGGAATGCTGCCCAAGCTAAGACCGCTGGGGGAAACATTTGTCACTTGAGTGCCTGTGCACAACCCTGAGTATGTTCCTGACCACGATAAGACCAATACGAACATAAAGCTGAGATGTACCTTCCAAGCATCACCGCACCAGTAAAAGAGTCACCTCTGGTCCACTAAGAGCCAACATTACCAAAGGGAGGAGGGTTACAGTAGCAATCTGAGTAAACTTTTACCTCAGAGATGCTCTTGGAGCTAGACCTCCATCTAGCTTTTGAACTTTCGATTCCTAGTGAGGCTAGGCACTTTCTGGACTTCTGATTCACGTTTTCAATCTAAGCCACACTATACAGTAACAGTGTAGATCACAAGTCCCTTGAAAATCAATGATCAGATAGATTAGGTTAGTACTGCTTATTCCCAAGGAGTTATCAAATGGTCAAGGAGACCAAAAAGTTCTCTATCCCATTTCTGGTAGGTTCCTGAAGGAGACACTGGGTGCCTCTTGGCATTGGCAGGTCGGTATAACCCCCCAACAGATTTCCACCATAAGCTGTATGAGATCACTGTGGAACCGCAGAGCAGGGCTCCTCACTTGCTTCTCGCAGGGCGTCTCATTCATTCACACAAGTGCACCAACAGAATTAGTAAAGTAGAGCAGAAAAAGTGTTCACTAGGAGAACAAAGAAACTAGAGCTCCAAGCATCCTTACCTTGCCCAGAAGGAAACAGGATGAGCCCTCAAGATGAAAGGTTGTTGCTGAATAAAAAAAGGCTGGGATTCTTGACTTCTGGAGGAGAATAATTCAATCTGGGGTCAGAGACAAGGCTTGATCTCTCAGAGCTTTTTGTAATAAAGTTTTATTAAATTATAAAGGAGATAGAGAAAGCTTCTGATGCACACATCAGAAGGGGGCAGAAAGAATAACCCCCTGCTAGTTTTCAGCTGTATATAGTAACCAGCAGTCTGTTAATGAAATAAAGGAATAAATAAATAAACTCAGAATGGCACCAGGCTTCTCACCCATAAGATGCATTTTCAGATAATCTTGGCACCAGACGATTCATAAAATGATTAACTTGAATCCTGTAGAAGGGCAGATTACCATAAAAATAGTTGCATTTACATAGATTAGAGAAACAATATCTGTGTACAACATACTGGTATGCCAGGTAGGTTCTGAGACAAAAGGCAGAACCGATTTGTGGACATAGTTTTGGGTAAATGCATGGTACATTCAGTTTAGTTCAGTCATGTCTCACTCTGTGACGCCATGAATCGCAGCACGCTGTCCATCACCAACTCCCAGAGTACACTCAGACTCATGTCCATCGAGTCAGTGATGTCATTCAGCCATCTCATCCTCTATCATCCCCTTCTCCTCCTGCACCCAATCCCTCCCAGCATCAGAGCCTTTTCCAATGAGTCAACACTTCGCATGAGGTGGCCAAAGTACTGGAGCTTCAGCTTCAGCATCATTCCTTCCAAAGAAACCCCAGGGCTGATCTCCTTCAGAATGGACTGGGTGGATCTCCTTAAAGTCCTAGGGACTTTCAAGAGTCTTCTCCAACATNGGGGTACAGAGCAGCAGTGCCGAGGAGTCGAATAATTTTCTTTTTGTTTCTTGAAGTGAGAGGATGGAAATGTCAGGAGTGTGTAAATTCTCTTCCCACGTAGCGCGTATCGTGATGACTTACTTAACAGCTGTTGAATGTGGGTAATAAACTTTGCCAGGTGAACGGGTAACATCCTACGGCTTCCTTTCCCTCGCTCCCCAAAACACACGCCCGTTCCTTATCCTCTTTCCCTTTTTAACTGTTCTCTCTAGCTCCTGAGCCGCCACCAAATACACTCATCATTTTACTTATTTATTGTCTCCCTCCTGGAATGTAATCTCAGTGAAGGCACAGTTTTTTTGTTTTGTTTTGAATTTCCAGCGCCTAGAATATATCCCGGCATTTAGGAAGTGCTTAGGAAATGTTTGTTTAATGAGTGACATTAAGAATTCTTCACTACTGGGTAGCTCAGGGAACCCTACCCAGTGTTCTGTGGTTGCCTAAATGAGAAGGAAATCCAAAAGAAGACGATGTATGTATATGTATAGTTGACTCACTTTACCAGTACAGTAGAAAGTAACACAACATTGTTAGACAGCTATGCTCCAATAAAAATGTTAGCAAAATATAGACAGAGCAGTAAAGAGTTTCATATGCAGTTCACTGTGAACAGTATCCAATAAAAGACAAGAAATCCTGCTTCCGACTCACAAATAATTAAATAAACAGTAGTTAAATTTAAAAAAAAAAACTCTTAAGAAAAACTAGTGGAATGAGACTGCCAGTGACCAAAAGATGACTAAATTGTTAAAATAGAGCCTGTGTGGCTCTTTTAAATGTTATTATTAGAAATTGAATATTTTAATACTTAAAATATTTTCATACTTTCTGCTCGTCTTTCTGGATCTACATATAGTTGTTTTTGTTTTTTTTTTATTCTTGATAGTGTCATTTTGCCCACTTAGTCCACAGTTAAGGAAGCAGTGAGTATTCCTAAATGGGAAGGTAGAAGGGAACTAACATATGTCATATAGTTCATTTTAGGCTGGGCCTGTGCTACTTACCACCTGAATGACCTAACAGTAAGCCTCAGTTTTTCTGCTGTGTATAAGGAAATACCACTTGTACTCTTCTCACTGCCATTGTTTGCAAGGATCAGATAGTCTGCTATGAAGGCATCTCATGGTTTATAAAGTACTGTATGAATATGTACGATATTAAAAATGCAATGCTAAACATTTGTACTCACTTTCTGAATATTATACTTACATATATATACCTTCTGCTAAGACTTGCCGTAATCCATCTCCACATGGTAAAAATTCCTGACTTTGAAGATATAATTTAGGAGTAATATTATCTGCAAAATGTATTTGCAGTGTTTTGAATGAAATGGAATATAAATCAGAAATGCTGACACTAAGAAATGTTTTGACTTTGTTTTTATGTAAGCTTTTTTTGTTCTCTTACCACATTTCTAGGGAAGTTCACCACCTGTTAACTTCCTCACATCAATGATATTTTTTTTTAACAGCGAAGGGACTTTCACCTTTACATCTGTAAAATTTATCAATTTAAATAGACTCAACAAAGATCTAAATAGAAGTTTTTAAAGTAAAAAGAATGTTGAAGTAATATACAGAAGAAAGTTCCTGCATGTCCCATGACTTTTTTCTGGCCATATGTTAAAGTTTTAGGATTTAAAAGCTTGTTATCTACACATGGGGAAAAAATTTACTGGTTCGTTTTCCTGCTTTCAGAATAATTGCTGATGAATCTCACCATTAACGTAGTTATTGAATGACGGTATCTGTGCTAGAATAATAGAGAAGTTGATGTTTTTGCAACAGAACTGTTAGCCTTTTGTGTAAATACATTGAGAAAATGTCAGAGGATTTATGGTGAAACTGACAAAGCAATAATAGATACTGTATTACTAGCCAAAATGAAGACTCGGTATAAATGCTGAAGCTAAAGGGAGTTACGTAGGGCTCGACTGCTTGCTAACTTGGTAACCTAGGGCATGTCATTTAACTTCTCGAACTTGTTTCCTTTTCTGTAAGATAGGGCTCATAGGATTACTCTGAGAATTAAATTTGTATAATTCATAGTTGAAAGTTTAGCTTACAGGAGACATGCCATACATGATAGCTCATTATTCCTTAGGTGTTTATCAAGGTCAAAAAATAGAAGACAGATTTTTTTACGTGAGAGAAGGTTCTAACAGCATCTAAAGAGTTGTATATACCGACCTGCCAGTGCAGAATACGCAGGAGACTCGGGTTTGATCCCTGGGTTGGGAAGATTCCCCTGGACTAGGAAGTGGCAGCCCACTCCAGTATTCTCGCCTGGAAAATCACATGGACATAGGACCCTAGTGAGCTACAGTCCATGGGGTCGCAAAGAGTCAGATGTGACTGAGCACACACACATTCATTCTTGATAAAGCAATAGTTTGGGGGAAATGGAAGATTTTAATTTACAAAGAACTTTGTGTTCTCAGAAATTGCTGTGAATTTTGAAATTATGTATTTTTTAGTATAGTCAGTTTCTGTCCACATAGTGCAAATCATGGTGTATAATTCATGACTTCATATTGGAGTGAGGAAAATTTAATAGTTAGAAGATGTAAGGATACTTGAGAAGCTTTCCAAAAGCAAGGATGCAGAAGAGGAGTTAAGAGTCTCCATAATGAAGAGCTACTGGAAGGGAGTTACTTTAACATACTCAGGAGTCCAGGTTGTTTTTGCCATGCCAGGTTGGGGGGACCTTTACAATTGCAAGTATCGTGGAACAGACTTGGAGGTTTGTTTTATTTTTAAGTGTGGCTTGTCTTAATGCCACCATTTTCTTTCCTTCATTTTTTTAGAACTTAATTTTATATGTCAGTGAGGAAGTGGGATTTGATATTCAGAAACTGCCTTTATCTCTAAGGCATCCAGTCCGTGTAGTAGTCACTCCTTCCTCTCGCAAATACAACATAGTTAACATTTCTGTATGACAAGCTTCCAAGCCCCAGCTGGTGACCGTGAAAGAAATATTACGATATTCATGATGATTGTAATCAGTGCTGAGTTAAATAATTCATTAAGCGTCATGGTAACCTGTTTTAAGATATATCTGAATAAGTCTCATATTTTTCTTACAAATGGAGAGCAGTGCTTCAAATGTCCCAAACTGTCATAAGCTCGGTTATTCTTACTTTTGAATGCATTATATATTTCTTGTGTGCATGCTCAGTGTGTCCGACTCTTGTGACTCCATGGATTATAGTGCTCCAGGTTCCTCTGTTCGTGGGATTTTCCAGACAAGAATACTGGAGCCAGTTGCCATTTCCTCCCCCAGGGGATCTTCCCGACCCAGGGACTAAACCCTTGTCTGTTGCATCTTACGCATTGACAGGAGGGTTCTTCACCACTACGCCACCTGGGCAGCCCATGTATTTCTGTGGCATATTTTATTCCAAACTGTCTTATTATTGATTAACTGTAATATTAGTTTAACTAAAACAGTGTTGGCTGGGATATGACACTTAGGAGGCCTAGAAATGGCTAAGAGCATGATTGTTGGTTTAATTTTTCTTCTTTTTTAAAAAAATTTCCTATAAACTTTTGTAGGGTGTGTGGTTTGTATTTTTCTTCTTCTTATTCTACATACTGTCACATGCTAAGCTAGCTGGAAGCCAGATTTTAATTTTATTTGGAAGCCTAGCATGAAAGGATAATCTAATTTTTGTTGCTTTGGGAATTTGATATTAAATTTATCTTTGAAGAATTTCCCTTGTCATTTGTTTAAAAAAACTTAGAAGTTTTTTCAGCTATGGTAGTGGTGCCTTCATATTTTAAACTAGAAACAGGGATGCAAAGTGTGTGTGTTTGTATATGAAATCTAAACAAGATATTAAAGCATAAAATTTAGTCATCAACTTTATTTAAAAGAATTGCAGAAAAGCAGTGCTACCCTGGAAACACACCTCGTCGCTCTGCTGTAATGTATGGTATGAGTGACCTAGAGTATAATACAGAAAAGCCTTACTGGCCTCTTCTACCTAGCACAGCAACTTGCTGGAGGGGCCTTTCCCTGACTTCCTCTCACAGGCCTATAATTCTCCAGGATAGCAGAGCCCAGCTACAGCCTGTATGTGGTGCATCTCCCCACCTCTGCTGCTCACCTGCTGGCTCTCCGTCTAGTCCAGACTTTGGTGGGGCCTGGTCCCCTTTCCTTTTCTCCAGTATAGTGGCCTCTCATTGCTTTGCTTTTCTCCCTGCAGACTTCACTGTTCACACTCTCCCCAGGCCCTCAGCTCCCTTTCCCTCTTGGTCTTTCTCCCTGTTTGACCTATACATATCCAGCCGTGGTTCCAGCCTGGCACCTGACTTTTCCCTCCCTCCCCATTTGTGGATCGCTCAGGGTTGTCAGAGAAAGTCATGGACTCGGGCTGCTAGATAATATTACAAGTCAAAGGTTTCTGACCTCAGACAAAAGTAATACTCAGGATCTTTTTACTTCTCCCTGGCCAGCTCCTTTCCCTAAAGGAACTATAAAAATACTCATTGGATTCCCCAGCTGTGCTTAACAGATAACATTGCTTCCCCTCCACACCATAGGGAATTTCTTCAGTTTCTTGTCTTTTGAATTTATCTGTCCCATCGTTTTTACCTTCTGCTTAATGTAAGAGGAAAACAGTTCAAGATTAACCTTTAGCTGAAATACTTTGGCCACCTGATGCGAAGAGCCCACTCATTGGAAAAGACCCTAATGCTGGGAAATATTGAGGGAAAGAGGAGAAGGGGACAATAGAGGATGAGATGGTTGGATGGGATCGCTGACTCAATGGACAAGAGTCTCAGCAAACTCCAGGAGACGGTGAAGGACAGGGAATCCTGGCATGCTGCAATCCATGGGGTTGCAGAGTCGCTCATGACTTAATGACTGAACAACAGCAGCTATCCTTGTGTGTCATTCCCTGCCAGATCTTTCTGTCCATTATGCCCTAACATGGTAAATTCTCCCTAGCCCCTTTCCTGACCACCCTCACACCAGCTCAGCCCCTCCCATCATAAAACAACATAAGCCTTGGCCTGGTATCTCTCACTGGGAACCCCTGTGTTCATTCCTTTTGGGCTCTCCACACGTGCCTTTCGTGCTGTCTGTTGGAATCACTCAAAAGCTGTGACCACTGATGACTTCTTAAGGCATCCAGTCCACTGTCCTCTTTTCCTGACGCATCTCTGTTGAAGCTTTGGCTTTATTGTCCACACCGTCCTGAAATGTTTCCTCTCTGGCTTTTGGGGTATCCAGCTCTCTTCATTCTCTGCTGTTTCTCTCTGGTCATTTCTTCTTATTTCCCCACCAGCTTTTCTCTGCCCTCTCCATGGTTCTGATTTGTCCTGCTTCTCATCAAATCCTGTATACTCTCTACAGAGGACTTACATACTTCCACAGCCTCCCCTGTGTACTGTCTATTCTCTGTAAAGAGAGACTTCTAAAAATCCTTGAACCTGGCCCTCCCTGCGGAGCTCCAGGAGTGGGCCTCACCTGCCTGTTGGTCTTTCCACCTGCACATCTCAAATAAATATAAGTTCACTGAAAACGCCTCTTGCCCTAAAACCTGTTGTTCCTCTTGTATTCCCCATTTTTATTAATAGTATTGTTTTTCACCTACTTGTTGAAGCATCAGTACATGATCTCTGATTCTTCCCTCCTGCTTAACAAGCTTCAGTCAGTCAGTCAGTTTGGTCACTCAGTCGTGTCCGACTCTCTGCACCCCCATGAACTGCAGCATGCCAGGCCTCCCTGTCCATCACCAACTCCCGGAGCTTACCCAAACTCACGTGAATTGAGTCGGTGATGCCATCCAACCATCTCATCCTCTGTTGTCCCCTTTTCCTCCTGCCCTCAATCTTTCCCAGCATCAGGGTCTTTTCAAATGAGTCAGCTGTTCACATCAGGTGGCCAAAATATTGGAGTTTCAGCTTCAACATCAGTCCTTCCAGTGAATACCCAGGACCGATCTCCTTTAGGGTAGACTGGTTGGATCTCCTTGCAGTCCAAGAGATTCTTAAGAGTCTTATCCAACACCACAGTTCAAAAGTATCAATTCTTGGGCTCTCAGCTTTCTTTATAGTCCAACTCTCATGTCCATATATGACTACTGGAAAAACCATAGCCTTGACTAGACAGACCTTTGTTGGCAAATTAATGTCTCTGCTTTTTAATATGCTATCTAGGTTGGTCTTAACTTTCCTTCCAAGGAGTAAGCATCTTTTAATTTCACGGCTGGAGTCACCATCTGCAGTGATTTTGGAGCCCAGAAAAATAAAGTCTGACACTGTTTCCCCCTCTATTTGCCATGAAGTGATGGGACCAGATGCCATGATCTTTGTTTTCTGCATGATGAGCTTTAAGCCAACTTTTTCACTCTCCTCTTTCACTTTCATCAAGAGGCTCTTTAGTTCTTCTTTGCTTTCTGCCATAAGGGTGGTGTCGTCTGCATAGCTGAGGTTATTGATATTTCTCCTGGCAATCTTTTTGTTTTTTGGGAGGCCAATTACTTTACAATATTGTTTTGGTTTTGCCATACATTGACATGAATCTGCCACGGGTGTACATGTGTACCCCATCCTGAACCCCCCTCCTACCTCCCTATCCATCCCATCCCTCTGGGTCATCCCAGTGCACCAGCCCCGAGCACCCTGTATCATACATTGAACCTGGACTGGCGATCCGTTTCACATACAATAATATACATGTTTCAGTGCCATTCTCCCAAACCATCTCCCAGCAATCTTGTTTCCAGCCCAGTGTTTCTCATGATGTACTCTTCATATAAGTTAAATAAGGCAGGGTAACAATATACAGCCTTGACGTACTCCTTTTCCTGTTTGGAACCAGTCTGTTGTCCCATGTCCAGTTCTAACTGTTGCTTCCGGACCTGCATACAGGTTTCTCAAGAGGCAGGTCAGGTGCTCTGGTATTCCTGTCTCAGAATTTTCCACAGTTTATTTGATCCACACAGTCAAAGGCTTTGGCATAGTCAATAAAGCAGAAATAGATGTTTTTCTGGAACTCTCTTGCTTTTTCGATGATCCAGTGGATGTTGGCAGTTTGATCTCTGGTTCCTCTGCCTTTTCTAAAATCAGCTTGAACATCTGGAAGTTCACGATTCACATCTTGCTGAAGCCTGGCTTGGAGAAATTAGAGCATTACTTTATTAGCGTGTGAGATGAGTGCAATTCTTTGGCATTGCCTTTCTTTGGGATTGGAATGAAAACTGACCTTTTCCAGTCCTGTGGCCACTGCTGAGTTTTCCAAATTTAATGACATATTGAGTGTAGCACTTTCACAGCATTATCAAATCTTTTAGGATTTGAAATAGCTCAACTGGAATTCCATCACCTCCATTAACCTAATTCTGCCTCAAAAGTTCCACTTCTCTTCTACCACCACTGCCTTAGTTCAAGCATTATTAGCTTTCATGGGGTTTCTCTCATACTTGACTTGCCTCCTTACTCCAATTTATTTTTGTCTGATATATATTTAGTAATGTTGATCAATCACTGAATAAATGCCACACATCCTGCTGGACTTTGAGCTTCTCGTGATGAACAGAAACCAGCGTAGTCCTGGCTTTTACGGAGGTTACTGTGATGGGTGACAGCAGTATGAATATCACCACGCCGAGAGTGTGCATTTTCTAAGAATGAAACCCAGGTCTCTGAGGTCGTCTAACAAAGGAAATGACCTATCCTAAAAGGCAGGGACGGCTTCCTTGAAAGGGTGTGATTGACCGGAGATCCCTAGCGGAGAGGTTTTCCAGCAGTGTTTCAGATTAACCCGCAAGCGCACAGAGCCCTGGCTGGGAGGAGTGCTGGAGGCAGGGCCAAGCCCTGGAGTTTGTTCCCATCCTGGAAAGAATGGGCCTCAACTGGAGGACCTTCGGGGGTGGGCGGGCCTGGGGAGTATGTTCACTGAGGGAGGGCAGGATTCCGGTTGCCAGCTGGAGTGTGGATCTGAGGGTGACTTGGGGGGCCAGCGCTGGCCACAGTCAGCTGTCTCTAAACACCAGTAACTCCCTCTCCTCAAATTGTCTGGTCAGGCTAAAGTAAAGTCTACACTACTTAGATCAGCACACTAGGCCCTTCCTCATGTCCACCTGTTATGCCTGACCCCCTGGTTCCAGCTTCTTGACCTTTGCGCTTCCCTTTTCCCTACCTGGGCTGTCCTCTCCATCCCTTGCGAGGGAACTTTCCTTTGCCAGCAGGAGCTGCTCAGGCACTACATCTCCTGCAGAGCTTTTCCTCACCTCAGGAAGAAAACAGAACCTTACTCCTCACCCCAGGAAGAAATCAAAAACAAAACCAAAAAATGCATTGTTTCTCCTCAGTTCCTGTTGGCTCTGATTCTTTGGTATTATAACCATTTCTTCTAAAAACCCAAATAAGTTTCTAGTCATCTGGATCATATCATTCATCTCCATTATCCTTTCTTGTCTAGTATAGTGCTTGGTGCCTATAAATATTGAGTAAGTGTTCCATTGTTCTGTTGTGACCACTTTGCTTGTACCAGTTGTCAGGTCAATTAAATATTCATTGGCCATGTATCTATGCCAGGTGTTGGGGAGATTAAGATACACACCACAGACCCTACCTTTGGTCCATTTTCGTCCTGGTAACGGTGTTCCCTTTTCTTTCATTAATTTACATTTAAAATTTTTCTTGATGGCAATTTTGTGTTCATTGTACAGGTAGAGAGAGAAACATTATTTATCAAAAACACTGTTTACAGTCTCTCTTTTTTGAAATCCTAAAGTTAGGAGTGGATTGCACAATCCCATCTAAATTGCAGACTGCTCTGGTGAATTAAGTTAACTTCAAGCTCCTTGGCGAGGAGGAATCCCAGTTGTGCCTGTCCGGGTGATAAAGGAACTGGGGGGCCTTCCTTGGTTCTTAGACGTAGGGACAGAACTTGGAATGTTTTTTCCCCCAGAGTTGCTGTTTGGGAGAGAGTCACAAATTGACCTGATCTTTTTTTTCTTTCCAGATAACAGCAAAAGTTTCTATCATTTTTGTTACTCTTCAGTACAATGTTACCCTCCCTGCCACAGGTAGGTGCTTTTCTTTTGGAATTTTCTGGTTAAGTAGAAGAGTTCAACTGGGCAGACGGAAATTTCTGTGAACACTAGGTTCTTCATTATCTTCACAGATCTCATTCATGATGAGAATGAATATTATTCTTGATGATTCTGTAATAATGCAAGATCTGATGTTTTGGGTTGAAAATCCTGTATGAAAATCAGCTTTTATGTGTTTAATGTTTACTGTGTACTTTTGTAAGTGGGCTTGAAATTCCATGGAAGAATAGAGTTTTTGTGGGTTTTTTTTTTTTGTCCTTCTCTTCCCTCTGATCTTTTCGTAAGAAAATCCTAAGAATAGATATTTTGCATTTGTCTGAAGTGTCATTGTTCAGTCAAGGTTTCTAAAGCCCCAGTGTTCAGGTTCAGTTTTTTTGACCTATGAGTTCCGTTTGGGAACTGTAATAACAACCCTCTTAAGCCCATTTTATTGTTGCTTTTTGGTTGTGCTCTACCATTCTATCAGTTATTTTGATGAGAGAATGACAGTAAGCTCTAAGAAATATCTTGGGAATAGCATCCAAACTACATTTTTAAGTTTTATTTCGAAAATTTTTTCTAGATTATGCGAGGTGAGAATCAGGTTGTTATTGAAAGTTGATTACAGTTGAATATAGTAATGTAATTAATTAGCATGGATGAGGGATGGGGTGTTCACTTAACAAGATAACATATTGTTATCTTGTAAATTTGTTCCCAGTCTCTCTATTTAGATGTAAGATAAATTACACAACATGGAGTTGGGTTTTTGTTCAGTTTTATCATTTTGTAAATATTTGGTTTAGTAATTTAGATATCAGATTACTGAAAACCACAAAGTTGTTTAGAAATTTGAGTATGCCAGAGAAGAACAAAGCTCTTTTATCAACTCACAAGTATTTGCTTAAATCTTGTTCTGGAAAATTAGCAGTTTTAAAGACTGAAAACAGTTGTAGCAGTTGCTTCTGTCTCCCCTGCTTAGAGTTCAAAACTAAATCAAATCAAAGTCAGCTTTTCCATCAGAATCATAAATATGGTACCTAGTTTGAAATATAGAGCTAGAAAGTTGAAAGTTTCAAAAGTTCCTTGAAAACACAGGCAAATGGGCTAAGTATAACTTACTTTAATATAACCGAAACATAACCTGCTCTACCCCTGGGATATCCAGGGGTCTGAGTGTGGCCTCCCCTCCCCTGTGCTCTGATCTTTAATGGCTGTAACTAACCTGTGTCAAGTCTTTATAAGTAATTTCTGAAACTTTAGACTTCTGGGTAATCTCAGTATTCATTGCTGCTAAGACTCAAGGTGTCCAAAAGCATATTACCGTGATGTTTCTATAAACTTATTTATTAGATTAGTCTTCTTTTGTTTGTTTCCATAATTGTGTTGTACTTAGTGCTGTTTTTATAATCTTATGTATATTTGTGTGTGTGTGTGTCCTGTTCTTTTGGCCTTCAGAAGAACAAGCTACTGAATCAGCGTTCCTTTATTACTATGGTATCAAAGATTTGGCTACAGTTTTCTTCTACATGCTAGTGGCGATAATTATTCATGCCATAATTCAAGAATATGTGTTGGATGTAAGTATACAATCTTAGAAATCTATACTTTGTAAAATACTAGCTCTCCATACCATGATAGTTATGTTAAATACAAATCTTAAATTAACAATTGTTTTTATTTTTAGAAAATTAACAGGCGAATGCATTTCTCCAAAACGAAGCACAGCAAGTTTAATGAATCTGGTCAGCTTAGTGCATTCTACCTGTTTTCTTGTATTTGGGGCACATTCATTCTCGTATCTGTAAGTATGTACTATGCTTAAGTTCTCATCTCTCAGAGTATTTAATTATGTAGTCAGAACAGGAAATGATGTCCTATTTTTAGCACTCATAAGCAAACCCTGAACCTTAGAAAAATTCATCTTCTGTTGTTGTTCTTATCTAAGATTAGGAGTTCTGCTATTGAACTAGTATAAATCAGGTTTCATCAGTAAGCCTCTAAGTTTTTATACAGCAAAAATTGCCAACTATGTTCAGTGTTCCAGAAAGCCTTACTCAGTTTTAGTCGATCTGAATGTTGTCTTCATATCTTGTAGTCATTTGCAAGTGGCTCTGTATTAGCAGAAAGGGTAAGTTATCAGTGATACTTTCACAAGGTTGCATGTATACTAGAGATGAATAAATAGGCCAAGTGAATTTTCCAGGGTATGACACAGTTGGAGACAGACCAGAACTCAGCTTTTCAAGTCCAGTGCTTGTTCCATTGTAAACTGCTGCTTTAGTGATACTTTATAGATGAACATAAAATTCAGCTTAAAATCTATCTTGTATACTCAGAAATTTTTTTTTATTGATGTACACAAATTCTGTCTTACACAGTTTTAAAAAAACAAATGTGTTAAAACCTCAATGGGTATTAAGGATAAGTTGCTTCAGTTTTTTCTATATATACATATGTGATAATTCTCACTAAACAGATCTGGTTGTCTAAGAAAAAGACATGGTAATTATGTGGACATGCATGCATGCATCCTAAGTCGCTTCAGTCATGTCTGACTCTTGTGACCCCATGGACTGCAGCCCTCCAGGCACCTCCATCCATGGGATTCTCCAGGCAAGAATACTGGAGTGGGCTGCTGTTTCCTTCTCCTTATGTGGACATAATCTTATAAAACTTGGCAGCACCTTGCTCCTCTGTCTCCTGTCAGGTGCCCCCTCTTTTGGAACCCTTTCTTTGATTACCCTAGAAAAAAATCATTCCTTGGATGACTGTTACTTGCCATTACTGTTTTTTGGTTGTGTTTGCATTTATGATTCTTTACTCTCCTGGACTGAAAGAATTTCAAAAACCAGGAATTATGTCTTTTTGGACTTCACATCACTAAAGTAAGCAGTTCAATTGAATGAAAAATAACTAAAACATCTAAAATGTTTGACTTCCATGGACCCTTTGGAACTTGAGATGGAGAGTTGTAAATGTGCAAGAAATAAAAATACTGTCTTATTTTCTAAGGAATTTACATGCTCATTAGGCTAATTTTTGTATCTTCTCTCTTAGGAAAACTACATCTCAGACCCGACTATCTTGTGGAGGGCTTATCCCCATAACCTGATGACGTAAGTCATTTTTAGTAGACTTTTCTCAATTAAGGGCCATCCATGGTCATGTCACTTTTAAGCAGGATTTGTTGTTACTCTCTTTTAAGAGAGGCAAATTTGTACAATAGGTACGTCTTTGGCAATCACACTGCCATAAGAACAAAAAATTGCTTTGTGCTTTTATTATGTATATAGTCTTTTCAGTATTTCTGTTACCTTCAGAAAACTGATTTTAATGGTAATCCTAATTTAGTCCTCTGTCGTCTTCTTTTCCCTCATCTTTTCTCCTCATTCCTGCTCCATCTTCTACATACTTTTGCTCCTTTTCTTTACCCTAGTCTTTTTTCTTCCATTTCTTCTCTCTTACACTATAAGCTTAAGGATAGAGACCGTTTCACTTTTTTGGCCCCCAAGGTTTCTGTACAGTGCTATAAGAAGCTTAGGGGTCGCCAAGTCAGCTAGCTAAATTATTCATTCTTCAAGCCTAGTTCTAAAACGTCTGTTCCATATTTTCCTTGTTCCTTTAGCCTATGTGGGCTTCTACTTTCCTGGATTTTCCCTTTTGTTTTGCAGTATTTTATGTTTATACATTGTCTTGGCTGCTCTGTAATTGTCTCATTTATGGAAGTCAGTCTTGTGTTGTGCCCATGCCCACCAAGACTGTATGTAATTGACAGCAGAAGGAACTGTCTCTCTCCATATCCTCTGCTGTGCCAGCTGTAGGGGCTTATAATCTAGGCAGTAGTCAGTGGATGCATTGTACTGGGAGAACTGGAGAAAAAGATAGGAAGAGAGTAACATGACCTACGGTATTAGCATACTCTGTGAGCCATTCTGACTTTAAAAAATGTATTAATTCAATGAACTTTTGTAGAATGGGGATATAAACATCATATTTATGTGGGACTGTATTTTCTCCCCGTCCCTGTCCTCCTTCCCCTCTCTCCCTACAGCATTATTCAGATAGGCTTTGTGTGTTCCACTTTAGACCTCTGGAGGAGAAGGGGGGCAAGGGGGATGGAGAAAGAGGAGGTCTAGAGGGGTGTGGCGTGAAGAGACTTTGGACTCTAGACTGATGAGAATATGTCTCCTGGGAGCCCTTCAGTGCCTTATTCCTCTCTTGAATCCGAGTTTGCTTCCATTTATTGGGGGTTCTCAAGTGTCTCAACCAGGTAGAGTTGCCATGTCTCCCTAAGGAAAAATCCAGAGGTGGTCTGTAATTGGGAATGTCTAGGTTTCCAATGTTGGTGAATCTCTGCACCTACACTTCTTCACCATCTTCTTGCGCTTCCTACTTCCCTTTTGAGGAACCCTTACAGATGTGTGATTTGATTCCCTCAGAGACATGTTCCGCATATTTGCAGTAGCTAACAGGCACACTCATCAGTACTCACTCACTCCTAGGCAAGGGGCTCTGTTTCCGCGTAGCTTGCTTGGTTGCTCCCAGGGTTCTGTGGATCATATCTTTGCTTCTGCTGTTTAGTCCAGAGGAACTGACTGATTGTGGGGAGACCCTGGGGGGCTGGGGAAGGGGGCTACTGCAGAGTAAAATAAAGGGAGTATTGTAAGGGGACGTGAAATGGCAACACAAAGGTAGCTGCTTAGCATGTCCTGATTTCCAGTGTTTGTTTTTACTTTATTCTTTAAAGATGTTGTGCTTTAAACGATATGTTCTGCTTTTTTGTGTTACACAGATTTCAGATGAAGTTTTTCTACATATCACAGTTGGCATACTGGTTTCATGCTTTTCCTGAACTCTACTTCCAGAAAACCAAAAAAGTAAGCAGTGGTTTTGTAATTTTTAGATTTGTCTTGTCATTTTTGCCTTTTTTTGAAAAGTTGTTTTAAAATTAAATATTTCCTTACATCTCTAGCCTCCCTTTCCCCTCTCCCATCCTCCCACTATTCTCTCACCTCCCTTTTTTCCACACAGACTAAATGTCTTTAAGTATTTATTGCAGAAGCTTTTATTCAGTTCAACTTAAGAGGTGGGGATCTTACATTTGACATGCTAATTTCTCATTTTAAAATTGTATTAGTGGTAATTTAAAATAAAATTTAAACAAATCTTGCAGTGTGATTTTCAGTTTGTGTTATGGATACACTTAGTAGTTTCACAAGTGAGACCAAACGGATTAATTAGATTATTCTGCAACTAATGTTACTGTGTATAAGTCCCAGAGAAAAATTCAATATTGAGAAAAGTAAACCAGAGTTAAATATTCACCTTGAGTTTTTCCTTAGTGAAACAGGTGGGAAAGATGTTCATTTGTCTTGTTTGAACAGTAACTCAGCCACTGGAGCCCTGCAGTAGCCTCCTGTGTAGTTTTACCCTCGGCACCTCTGAAGTCAGTCTTACCTGATGTCACAGAATAAACTTTGTTTCCTTTATTTAACTCTTTCTCTTCTAAAAACTGTACTAGGTCCTTTTTGCTCTAAATTAAAATCAAGCTGCTTACCTATGTTCCCAGGGTTCTTTCCATCTGTGCCCCTGTCCCCTGGTCCCATTTTCTTCCCTTTTTGTACCTCATTCAGTTTTAACATTCTTTAATTTTATAATCCCAGCACATAGTTCTTTTCTCTGGGATACCTTTTCTAATAAATTAATCAAGCACTTCTATTCTCCTTTGGGGAGAGATTGTTTTTAAAATCCCTGTATATGAACTGACATGTTGGTGGCGGGTTGGACGGGGGCAGGTGATGGATAAAAAGAAAGTCATGAGTTAACAGCCATAGTTGGGAGATAGGTACATGGGGATTCATTATGCTCTCTGTGGGTTGTGTGTATTTTACATTTTTCCACATTTAAAACATTAGTTTGAAAATCCCCTTACTTTGAGAAGCTTTTCCAAAACAGAAATGCAACCACCCATCCAGTGACCATTTTATCTCTGCCTTCTTAAAAGCCAGAAGCACTTATTCCTGTGCGTGCTCTGGGTGGTTAGTTCATGAGCATAGGTGCTCGATTTTACTGCTGCATTGCGGCTGTGGTTTTTGTGTCCTGCGTGTCAGTCATCATTGGTGTCTGCCATGATTAGAGAATAGCACCGATTAGCATCCATGTAAAGTAGAATGGTCTTCTAGTTGATTATAAGGATTAGGATGCAGATCCATAAAACCTTTGACTTAGAACTGTCTTAAGATAAAATTTTTAGGCACACCGCTTTCAATAACCCTTCCATATTTAGTGATTACCTAATGTGAACCATAGGTGTCCCCTAGCTGCACTGTCCAAAACAGTAGCCCCAAGGCACATTTAACTTAATTAAGCAAAAGCAAAGTTCGCTTTCTTGGTCACACTAGCCATGTTGCAAATGCTCATTGGCCACACACAGTTTCACAGTCTGCCATTTTGAATCAGAGACAGAGAACCTAGCCCTCCTTGAAGAAAGTTCTGTGGAGCACTGCTGAGACCGTCATAGTCCGTGGAGTCTTAGTACCATGGTTCAGATGTTTAGATCTTTCTTCATGCACTTTTGTACCTATGGATGTTTTACCTCTGGGCTTCATTATGAGTTCATATGTCTATATATTGTTCATTGACCACGTAAGTAGAGAGGGACATTTCAAAGTAATTGTTCATTTTAGTTCTCAAAGCTCTTATCAATTCCTGCCAGATGGCATTTCTCCAAAAATGCAATCTAATTTTTACGGAATAATTTGCATAACTTAGAACTTAACTGAAACTATTTTTAACACCTACATATGACAGTCGAAAGAACGGTTGCAAGTAATTAACATAATTTGAAAGTAACAGCTGCATATGTGTTCAACGGTTTCTTAAAATTTACTCTATAAGAATTATTTTTGGAAGAACTCTTCACTGGAAAAAAATGAGTACAGTGGTTGTGTTGACCCAGTCTTACAGAGAAGTGGAAAAAGGAACACAGGAGCAATTCAAGAGATGTGTTAGTCACAAATAACTCAGTTTCTTTTAAGAAAGATATTTTAATTCCATGTAATACGTATGTTTCAATATAAACAGTCCTCTCTTTTGTCCATGAGAGGATTCAAAATGTAGTTTCTTAACCAACATGAATATAAGAAGTTTCAGGAAAGTGTGGATGGAATATCCAAAAGTTTTATTTCTGATATTCAGATTATTTGGTTTGATTATCCATACATATAGTTGTATGATATAAAGTATACTAAATTCTTAAAAAGCTTTTTGCCCACTCCTTCCTGAGGGTTACATTCACACTTTTCATGTGTGACTTGTTGTTAATATCTGTCCTTCATCACTGGAGCTTCCTTGACTCATTTAAATCAGTTTTTCCAGAGTACTTCATTACTCTGTCTTATTGATTCCTCCACTAACCTTGTGTAAGCATTTAGAAATGACATTGGTTGAGTTTTCTCAGGTTATGTATCTTAACCCATTTATTTGTTGTTTAAAATAAAGTAATCAATACAGATCTCTGTAGTATGAGAGCTTTGAAAAAATTTACATATGAGATGACTACATTTTTGGTTTAGGGGAAAATCTTTGCCTTATATTTGGGCATTTATGCAATATTCAGTTTAAAGTAAAGTTCATATTTTAGTACTGTGTAGTTAAGAAAAACATTTCCTTATAAAAACAGAAATTTACTAAAGTATACAGCTGACCTTTTTAATAAAAGATGTTGGAATAACAACCAAAAATGTCACCTAATTATAATTTTAGCATTTGTTTTGATTTAAGTATACTGTGTTTATTAGGTATTCCATGAAAAAGACTTAACAGAATTTTAAGTCATTATTCTATGACTTTGTCTTTATATAAACTACTGGATATTAGCATTAAGAATATATAAGGACTTGGCAACTGCTCAGTTTCATTACATACTTTTTCCATTCAGGTATAAGAAAGTTTGTAAATAAACAAAACCTTGTTTCTGATTTCTGGTAAAAAGTTTATTTACATAACAAAATCATAGGGTGGTGAGTCTTGAAAAACCAAAATAGCTTTTTCTCATCCACATTTGCATTCATCTAGACTCTAGATTCTAGAACAGTTACAAGCCACCCTTGGATGGCTTGCTAACTCCCTGATTGAAATCTGTGATGTGGCCAGTTAACTGATACCGTGAACTGCTTCTAAGAGTGCCGACATCTTTTCTCACTGATCTTTCACCCAGCCTTTTCTTTTCTCACTGATCCCCACACCCCAGGGACACATGTAGGCCCCAGAGACTGTGGTGCTGGGTAAGGTCTTTATTGTTGGCCACAGGCATGTAAGCCCCAGAAGGGCTGTAACCCTATGAGGATTGAAGAACGTCAGAGGAAGTCTGGTCTCATTTTAAAAATCATGCTACATCACACCATTCACCTTATTATTGTTAATAGGGGAACACCTTTAACCTGCGCTCTCCACCACTCCTTGCAGTAGACCCCTCCCTGTCACTCATTTATTTTGACACTTTTCTCTGGTTCAGCTTTGAATGTGCAAACACTGCTCTAGAGACACTGGCCAGTTTATAGAAGGCTCAAGTTTCCATTACTTAGAAAAAGATTTCTTGGTACTCTGTCCTTCTGGAAAAGCTCTTGCTAAGGATTTGACAGTTGTGGAGATGGGACCTTTGGTGGTATTTTACTCACCATGATTGACTCAGTTGGTTGCTATCAGAAAGGCAGGGCTGAGATGCAAAGTTGAACTTGAATTTAGGGAAGAAGCTCTGGACTTTTTCTTTACCTAAGAGCAAGCGAAACCTTGCTTCACATAATTAGATTGAGATTTACAAAGAAAAAAGAGATGGAATGACTTTTTGAAATATAGTATGTTTGTAGTTTATAGTAGTGTTTTTAGATTTGTCTAACAGGAAAAAAGATAAGCAGCTTATGTTCTCTGCTAAATGGTGTATTTTTAAAACCTATTTGTGTTTCTTCTTTTTAAAAAAAATCTTTTTTTTCTTTAATATTTCCAAGGAGTTACACTGCTATAGTTTTTCCATCAGTTATTCCAGCAAATTAGTTTTTTACATTGATTTACACAAATTGTTATGTAATAAAATGAGTTTAGTGTCCAATCAGCAATTTTAAAACTTAAAAAGCTTTAGTATCAAGAGTCCTCTTGGTGGTGTTTTCCCCTCAGAAATTTGAACATTGTTTACCATACATCTGAAGGAATATGGTGTTTCATATACATAGTCACTTACAGGCCACCTCACTGCAACTTAAAATGTATTTAAAATTGTAGCGAGGAGCTTCCCTTGGCACGCCAGTGGTTATTAAGACTTCCAATGGAGAGGGTGCAGGTTTGATCCCTGGTTGGGAAGAGGCATGCCTTGCAGCTGAAAAACCAAAACATAAAACAGAAGCAACATTGTAACAAATTCAATAAAGTCTTTTAAAATGGTCCACATCAAAAAAAATCTTTAGAAACAATAAAATAAAAATAAAATTAACGTGAAAGTTAAAAGCGTTTTGTTGTATACCATCTAAAATCATTTTGTACAGTGCCAATGATACACCACACTTTCAGAAATACAACTACCATGTATTTAGTGACACCTCTGTTTCCATAGGATGTCAAATTGAAATTATAACACTACAGCCGAGCTGGTCTGAAATGATTTTAAGAGAGTAAAGAGACTTTGTTGTGGTTGAACTTTGCCATGTTATCACAACACCTTTCTCTCTCGCTCCTTTAGTAAGGAGAAATATTTCATTGGAAGTTTGAAAATTAGGTGGAGAAAATTGTCAGCCAGCCTTAGTTCTCTCTCCAGTTGGAAGCTCCACTATACACTTAGTATTGTGTCTTGGGAATTTTCCCTGAGAGTTCCACAGTGTAGGACTCTATATAGTTTTGTTCAACTGTCGTACGTTCTCTAATACTTGATCTTTGTACCATTCTTACTGGAAAAGACTTTCCAGTTTCAAAACTACACTTAAAAACTCTCTGCTCTTTCTTGGAAGATTTGGTGAAATAACTGTACTTGAATTGTAGGGGCTGAAAGAGAAGAGATCTGCGTTCAGCTCTCCTGTATGCCAGAGAGAAGTCTAGTGAGGTTCCAGGCAAATGGTGCTCAGTTTGCTGACATCAACCATATTGTAATCATTTTAATCAGAGCTGCAGTACATGAATAGTACTAGCCAGGCTAGTAGAACCATATATGTGGTAAACTGCCAAAAACAGAGTAGAAATGAGCGGTACAGGCATTTCCTAAATTAACAAGTGTTTATAGGGCCTGCTGTTCATTTTTTGCAAACATTTTTGAGTGTAACCTAAGGTGAAAAACTACAGAGTTTACATTATAAGTCTGCGTGTGTGTTTACTGCTGCTGCTGCTGCTAAGTCGTTTCAGTCATGTCCGACTCTGTGCCACCCCATAGACGGCAGCCTACCAGGCTTCCCCTGTGCCTGGGATTCTCAAGGCAAGAACACTGGAGTGGGTTGCCATTTTCTTCTCCAATGCATGAAAGTGAAAGTGAAGTCGCTCAGTCGTGTCTAACTCTTAGCGACCCCATGGACTGTAGCCCACCAGACTCCTCCATCCATGGGATTTTTCCAGACAAGAGTACTGGAGTGGGGTGCCATTGCCTTCTCCGTATGTGTGTACAGGTGTGTGTAAAATCTGGAATAAAGCTCTCATGAAACAATATAATATGCTGTACACTCTAGCATTTTAAAAATTATATTTCAAAAGATGTTAGGGTGACCCCCAAATTAATTTTATGAGTCACTTGACTTAAACATCTTTGAAAACCACTATTTCTAAGATAACCAAGTCACTAAGAACTATGGGGGGATGGCGGTGAGGGGAAAGCAAAAGTGAAGTCTGAATACCTGACTTAACAGGGTTATTAAGAGGAGAAAGAATATACAAGTAGGTGATATCCTAAGTGAGAAAATAAATTTTAACCTTTGTTTTTAATGACTTGACTGACAGTGAAATGAAAGGGACTAAAAAACGTGAATACTATTTGGGTAAACAAAAGAATCTCTGCTGGTATAAACATAGCGGTTTTAATATTAGAAGGACATGGTTATTAAGATTGTATCATCTAATATTATTTATTATAAAAAGAACCACTCAGTACTAAAAGGGATTTGGAATTCATCTGATTCAAGCAAACCCAGGTATTATTCACGTTTCCAGATGAGTAGATGAAGCCAAGAGAGGATAAAGGACTGTGGCCAGCTGCGGTGAGCAGTTGATGTGGGTGCCGGGCAGAGTGGCCTTCAGGCCTTCTGTGACAGTACATTTTCACATTACTTCACCAAACAGAACTACTACCCCCAGTTTTAACCTGTTGTGCAATTTTCTGTTTACAGGAAGATATTCCTCGTCAGCTCGTCTACATCGGCCTTTACCTCTTTCACATTGCTGGAGCTTATCTTTTAAAGTGAGTTGGGATTTTTCTTGGGTGTGCTTATGGACTGGGCAGATAGTATGGTACTCTGTCTTAATTTGTAACTAATCTTTTCATTTTAAATGTGTTCTTTTAACAGCTTGAATCATCTAGGACTTGTGCTTTTGGTGCTACACTATTTTGTTGAGTTTCTTTTCCACATTTCCCGCCTCTTTTACTTCAGTGATGAAAAGTATCAGAAAGGGTGAGTCTTTCAACCATGCTATTCCTTGTGTAATTAAAGTCAGTGCCTGTGTTGCAAAGGACCATGCTATTGTCAAGGTCTATGCTATGGGCAATTATGTTGCTGTATAAGCTACTTTAAATAAAATGACACTTTTTAACAATTGAAGTTGGTATTTTGTTGTCTAAAATAGTCTTTCTTAGCTTGAGAGATAGTATATTGGAACTTGTAGTTTTGAAGGTTGAGGGTTTACTTTTCTCATACAACTTTTCCTATCTTGTTTAGTGCACATTTTTCTTTTGGAGAAGGAATAATGAGGGAAAGTGAACTTTCAGAAGAAATTGAAATAGTAGATTATAGAGCCTTAAAGATACAAAAATATTTTGATGGGAAAATTAAACTTGGACAGCATTGAAGTAATATGTATTGTAAAGAGGCTTGGGGGGAGAAAAAGTGAAGCGAGGACTCTCATGAGAATTGAATACATGGCCTTTGTTTTTATTCAGCCTTTTCCGAAATTGTTCTATATACCAGTAGTTCTGAGAATCATTAATAGTTGTCATACACATACACAGAAAATCAGCTAAATGAAAAAAAAAAATCAAATATTTCTTTAACTGAACTTCTAGAACCTGAAATATGCTCATATGTTATACAATCTCCAAGAATGTGATATAATATGAAGCATTTCTCTGGCATTTTATTTCAGAATCCTTTTTGCAGAACCGTAAGAAATGCTGTTTTAATACGTATTTACTTAACAGGAATCTGATTTCTTCTAGAATCTTATCTTTGCAATTTTGTGAATCTGACTTTGACATTTTTTTCACAGATTTTCTCTGTGGGCAGTTCTGTTTGTTTTGGGAAGACTTCTGACTTTAATTCTCTCGGTACTCACTGTTGGCTTTGGCCTGGCAAGAGCAGAGAACCAGAAGCTGGATTTCAGTACTGGAAACTTCAATGTGTTAGCTGTTAGGTAGGGTTGATTTAACACTTTTCTCACCCTGCCCTACAATGTAGTATGTATTATCAATTTAAAATATGAATTGTCTAAAATATAAAGGTATAATTATGAGAGGTAGGGGAAAATACTCATTTGATTTGATTTCATACCTATTGCAAATTTCATGTATAAATTAAACTATCAATACTAAAGCATTTAGATACAAATAAACTTACAAAATAGAGACTCACAGACTTAGAAAACGAACTTATAGTTACCAGGGGGAGGGGATAATTAGGGAGTTGGGGTGGACATGTACACTCTGCTGTATTTTAAGTGGATAACCAACAAGGGCCTACTGTATAGCACAGGGAACTCTGCTCAGCGTTCTATGCCAGCCTGAATGGGAGAATGGATACATGTATATGTATGACTGGGTCCCTTTTCTGTTCACCTGAACATTTTAATTGGCTGTACCCCAATAAAAAATAAAAAGTTTGAAAAAAAAATTACTAAAGCATTTATTTAACTTCAGAGGTTAATTACTGTGCTCAGTCACTTTAGTCATGTCCAACTCTTTGTGACCCTGTAGACTATAGCTAGCCAGGCTCCTCTGTCCATGGCATTCTCCAGGCAAGAATACTGAAGTGAGTTGCCATGCCCTCCTCCAAGGGATCTTCCCAACCCAGGGATCGAACCTGGGTCTCTTGTATCTCCTTCATTGGCAGGTGGATTCTTTACCACTAAGCCACCTGGGGTTAATTATTAGTGGGGTAATTATTCATTAATATAATCCTTGTCAATATAGTGGGAATTGAGCACTAAGTTAATACTGTGAAAGCAAGAGAGACTACTTTATTCAATGGCATTGCTTGGGTACACGTTAATTTTCTGTTTATTTCTTTGTATTCTCAGAATTGCTGTTCTGGCATCCATTTGCATTACCCAAGCGTTCATGATGTGGAAGTTCATTAATTTTCAGCTTCGAAGGTGGAGAGAACATTCTACTTTTCAGGCACCAGCTGTGAAAAAGAAGCCACCAGTGACTAAAGGCAGGTCTTCTAGAAAAGGAACAGGTTTGTACTCAGTAAACAGTGAAAAACCTGAAGTAGAAAACACTTTTTTTTTTCATGTTTTGGGGTCTTATTTATAATCTTTTTAAGATTTAAAATCTTAAAAAGAGTTAATTCTACTTACTAGCAAAATTAGAAAATCATTTGCCCCATCTTAAAGTTTGGTGGTTCCCTTGGATCAGTTATTCCCCTCAAAAGCCATCCACTAAAGATCTCTCTCGCAAGTTCTGCAGACTTGGTGATTTTGAGCCCCTCTAGACTAATGTGTACATGGGCAGTTTTAATGAGTGAGTATCCCAAGAGTGATAGTACTTTTGGATATCTTACTCATATTTAAAAAACAAGACCTCTTTCAGCTCCTTTCCATCTACCCTTTAGTCCCAAGAGGAACAGCTCTTTTATAACTCCTGATTATTTGGCCCTTAATCTTTGACTTTGCATCTCACCTCTTTTCTCCTCCTGGCTTTTGATTGAAAATACAGTGACAGTGGAATAACTTTTCAACTTGTAGTACTATAGTTGGATCTATAAGATGAGAAATTGTTTTAAACTCTTTGTCATAAACAGTGGTGGTTGGCTCCTTTTGTGTCTTTATATCTGACGGTTTATATCCTCCAGTCTGGTTCTTACTCAGGTCTGTATCGGCAACTCTTGACCCTTTGCGTGTCATATGCATTTTAGTGCATCTTGGTCAGTTTCCACACACACACAGAGCTTCACTGGGGTATTGGGTTGATACTACATTGACTCCATAGATCACCTGAGGGAGAATTGAGTATTTCAGCCCATGAGCATGTGTGTGTGAACATTCAGTCTTTCCCCTTTAAGTGTGATGTTACCTGTGTGTGTATGTGTGTGCACACATACTAAGTCACTTCAGTCGTGTCTGACTCTTTGTGACCCTACGGACTGTAGCCCACCAGACTCCTTTGTCCATGGGAATCTCCAAAAGTGTACATTTCAGTAGTTCTTAAGTATGTTCACAAAATTTTGTGAATCATACCACTGCCTAATTCCAGAAGATTTGTATCATCCAGAAAAAACCTCATGCCCACTAGTAGTCATTTTACAGTCCCTCCTTTCCTCTGCCCCTAGCAACCTCTTACCTGTTCTCTGTCTCTATAGATTAGCCTTTTCTGGACATTTTTTTTCACATAGCATGTGTTTAAAATTTATATATATCATACATGCATGTGTCGATACTTCATTCCTTTCCATGGCCAAATAATAAACGAGTGTGTGAAGATACAGTGTTATGTTTATCCGTAAATTGATGAATATTTGGGTTGTTTCCATATTGGGGCTACTGCGACTGATGCTGTTAATATTCATGTACATATTTTTGTTTGAACACCCGGTGTTTGCTGTTTGGGATACATACCTAGGAGTAGAATCGCTGGGTCATATCATAACTGTATATTTAACACTTGGGAGAACTGCTAAACTGTTTTCTGAAGTATAACATTGTATTAATACATTCGTTTCACATGTTGATATCCAGTTGTCTCTGCACCATTTGTGAAAAAACTAGAGTTTTCATTTAATTGTCTTGACATTCTTGTTAAAAATCAATTGATCATAAAAGTAATAATTTATTTCTGGCTCTGTTCTATTCTCTTCATCTGGATATCTGTTCTTATGCCCTTGTCTTGATTACCGTAGCTTTGTAGTAAGTTTTGAAATCATGAAATGTGAGTCTGCCAGTTTTGTTTTTTTCATGTTTTGAGTATTCTGGGTACCTTGCATTTCCATACAAATTTTAGGATCAGGTTATTGTTCTCCTGCAAAAAAGTCAGCTGGGCTTCATTTGGAGTGTCTTGGGTCTGTAGATTGCTTTGGGGAGTGTGAATATAGATGTCTTTATGTCTTTTGGGGTCTTTAATTTTTTCAATTAAATTTTGTAGGTATCAGTATATAAGTTTTGCACTTCTTCATTAAATTTATTCCTAAATATTTTATTCTTTTTGATGCTGTTGTAAATAGAATTGTCTTCTTAATTCCATTTTTGGATTTTTCATTGCCAGTGTATAGAAATGCAATGGAATTTTTGCATATTGATCTTGTATCCTACAACATTGCTGTATTTATTGGGTTTTTTTTAAATTTTATTTCATTATTGCATTTTTGTGGATTTCTTTGCATTTTCAACGTACAAGCTCATGTCACCTGCAAAGAGATAGTTTTACTTTTCCCTCTTCAGTCTGGATGCCTTTTGTTTCATTTTCTTGCCAAATTACCCTGGCTAGAACCTCCAGAACAATTTTGAATAAGCAAAAACAGACATCCTCACCTTATTCCTGATCTTAGCAGGAAAACATCCAGTCTTTCACCTTTAAGTATAATGTTACCTGTGAGTTTTGCCTCAGTGGTCTTCAACATGTAGAGAAAGTTCCCTTTTTTCCTTTGTTTGTAATATTTATCGTAAAAGGATGTTAGGTTTTATCACTTGCTTTTTCTGCAGCTGTTGAGATCATCAAATGGTTTGCACCCTTTATTATCATCAGGCATGTGTGCCCAGGCACTTCAGGTGTGTCTGACTCCTGTGACTCCATGGACTGCAGCCCACCAGGTTCCTCTGTCCATGAGATTATTTGGCAAGAATGTTGGAGTGGGTTGCCGTTTCCTCTTCTAGATTAATTATCATGGATTATGTTAATTGATTTTTTTAATGTTAAGCAAACAGTGCAATCCTGGGATAAAGCTCATTGGCTGGTAATGTACATAATCCTTTGAATGTCATTTGATTTGACATGCTAGTATTTTGTTAAGGATTTTTCTATCTATATTCATAAAGAATATAGATATATTTTTGGTAATGTATTTCCTGGCATAAATCCAAGTTGATGATAATATCTCTTTTGGTGGATGGTTTTTTCGATATTTTGTTAGGATTTTTGCATCTGTGTTCATGTAAAAGATTAGGCTAAAATTAGCCCTTTGTCAGGTTTTGGTATGAGTTTTGCTGACTTTATAAAAGGTATTGGGCAGGTTTGTCCTTCATGTAATGCCAGCATCATTTCTTATTTAAATGTTTGGAAGGATTCACCAGTGAAGCTATCCAAACTAGACTTCTTTATAGGAAGGTACAGATTTACATTCTTTAATAGATAATAGGATTATTCAAATTTTTTATTTCTTATCATTTCTCTTTTGGTAAATTGTATTCTTCAAGGATTTATCCATATCATCTAAATTTGTGAAATGTATTGATATAAAATTATTCATAGTATCTACTTATTAATGCCTGTAAAACAACAATGATACCCATTTTCCACTTCCCGTGTTAGTAATTTATGCCTTTCTCTTTTTCATTCCATCAGCCAAGAACCAACATTTGTCTTTTGCTCATTGTCTCAGTTCTGTCGTTGATTTCTATTCTTATTTCCCTTTCTTTGGGTTTAATTTGCTGTTTTGTTATTTATGGCTTTGTTAAAAGGAATCATTGATTTTTATCCCTTCTCATGAATTACTTTCAATTAAGGGCAGACTTCCCTTTCAGCAGTGCTTTACCCTTATTTCACAGGTTTTGATACATCTTTTTCATTATCATTCAGTTTCAAATATTTTATGATTCCAATTGTTATTTCTTCTTTGACTAATGGATTATAAACATTTGTAAACTACACAACGTAGTAGTGTACGTTTTTGGGCATAGTAGTATTTGGCCATTTTCTAGTTTTTACTAGTGATTTCTGTCTTAATTTCTCTGTGGTTAAAAAACATACTCTGAATGATTTCAGTTCTTTGAAATTTGTTGGGACTTTCATTATGTCTTGTCATGTGTTCAGTTTTGATGAATGTTCCCTTTGGACTTCTCAAGCATGCGTATTGTGTGTTTGTTGAGTATGTTGTTCTACAGGTAGGCATCAGGTCCATTTGTGTGGTCCAGTCTTTTTGTGTTTTTACTAACTTGGTGGAAGGAGTTCTGCTTGTTCAGTCAGTTATTACAAAAGGTATTGACCCACTTCTCCTTGTAGCTTGTACATTTTTGCTTTAAATATTGTGAGGATATATTACAGGTGCATCAAAGTTTAGGGTTGTTATAAATCCTTGTGGAATGTGTCCTTTGTTATTGTCACATATCCATCTTCATCTCTAGTTAGTCTGAATTCACTCTAGCTCACCAACTTTCTTGAAATAAAATGTTATATTATGTCATGGTGTACTTTTCCCATCTTAAACCTTTTCTTGTCCCTAAATATAAATTGTGTCCTGTAAGCAGTGTGTAATTTGATTTTAGTTTTTTCATCCAGTCTGATGCAGTTGTTCTCTTTTTGGACAGTTATACTATGATGTGCCTAAGTTTGATTTTCTTTGTGTATATCCTGCTCTGCATTGTACCTAGCTTCTTGAATCTTGACTTGGTTTCTTTTACTGTTTGGGGAAAATTCTTCACCATTATTTCTTCAGATATTGCTTCTGCCCCATTGTCTTTCTCCTGTCCTTTGGGAATTCTAGTACATGTGTTTAAACCCCTTTATCCTGTCCTTTTATATCTTTGCATGTTTTTCTGTTTTTTTTTCCATCCTTTGTTTTCTGAGTTTCAATATGAGTATTTTTTTCTAGTTCACTAATCTCTTCTGTTGTGTCTAATCTGCTATTAAATTTTTATTAAATTTATATTTTTAGTTGTGGTATTTTCCAGTCCTAGGATTAAAGATCTTTGAGTCCTTGGATGAAACTACTTGTCTTTACATTTATTTTTATTAGTCATTGTTCTGTTAATGTCCCTGTCTGACAGCTCCACATCTGGCTCATCTGAGGATCTATTTCTGATATTTTTTTTTCTCTTAGTTTTTAGTCATTTGGTCTTGTTTTCTGACACACCTGGTAATTTTTAATTGAATACTGAATGTTTTGTGTAAAAGATTGTAGATACTGTGGCTGCGTCAATAGAAACTCTGGATTAAATATGAGTGAATCATTCTATTTCACTGAAGCCAATCTATTTCCAATTTGCCCTCTCCTAGGACATCAACTATTTCTAAGGACTTTCTTCTCTGACAGACACCGAATACTTGTTTTTATCTCCCTGTCATTGTGAGGCATCCCAGTTCTCTGTGTAGCTTTTTGTTCGCAGAGTTACTTTCTGCTGGATTTCTGAGTCTTCGTTGGTATGTGTGCACATTTGTGTGTATGTGTGTGCTGTGTGCTCATTTAGTATCTGGCAAATCCCTTGGGGGAGAAATATACTTAGCTGACTTGTTTTTTTCCCCCAGTGCCTTCAAATAGCCATTTTTATGTTGTTCTTTTATGGGTATTTTAGGAAGGAGGATTGGTCTGACATCAATAATTCCACCCTAGCTTGAAGAAGGCCATTATAACACTCTTAAACATGAATTATCCTAAATGCCAATTTTAAAATATGTTGTAAAGAAACATATCCCCAAGAACCTCCCTTGTCTGCTGTCCAGCGTAAAAAAAATTCCTGTTTTTCTATGAAAGTGTTGCTTTGCAGACTTTTTTGTATAATTCTTGTAGTTGTTTCCCAGAGTTTCTGTCAGTTTTCTTACTTTCCTTTTTTTGAACTATTTTTTTAGATATAATTGACATAATTCCTTTTAGTTTGCTGCTTTCAGTTCATTGTGTTTAACTGGTTAGCAGGTTTTATGATTGGTTAAATATGCGAATGGATTAAGCACTAGTAAGTTTCACCTAAGGGCATAAGAGCATATATTGGGTTTTAAATTTTCTTTTCTGAAGGTACCTTTATGTATAAAAGATACTGTCGTTTACACTTATTTATAAAAGAAAGTAATCCTGATTTTTTTTCTCTTTTCAGAAAATGGTGTCAATGGAACAGTAACTTCAAATGGAGCAGACTCTCCCCGTAATAGAAAAGAGAAATCTTCATAATGAATTATAATCTAATTGATTAATGTCCCCAAAGAAATCTGCTTTTTACTGTATCTTTCGGCACTAGAGATTTTTTTCTGTTCCTGAAAATACATTTTCTGCTCTTTGATTCTTGCTACTATTGTATTGTTTCATGCATTTTTTTAAAGGGCATTTGAGGGGAGGATGATTCCTATGAGTGAAAAAAATGTTTTAGCTTAGACTAAGCTACCTGCCTTCAAAATAGTTTAGGGACCACCATCATATTATATTTTATTTTATTTTGTTTTTAATCTTTAAGCATTTTTCTAATGATCTGAAGAGATAACTATTTACAGAAATTATACATATCAGTGATACAGTTTCTTGCTCTCACCAATTTTTTATATTAAGCAAGATGGCCTGTTCCAGCAGGGTCATATTTTTTAAGTTATCTTTCAGGGCAAAATGGAAATAATATAAAGTTGGATGTCAAATTTTAATATGTTTTCAGTGTTCTCTAATTTTTAGGAATTTTTGTAGCCTTTACACTTGGGAAAAGAGATTTGTAAATTCACCAAAATACTTGTGTGCTTTATTTTATAGTGATTATTAATGTTACATCCCCATTTTTTAAGGAAAAAAAAACATACTTTTGGTTACGATGTGTAGAGATATTATTGCCATGTATATTGAATCAAAATATCTTAACATAAAAGTACTTGTGAAGTAATCTCTTTCTTGTGCATTTTCAACACTTGTAAACTGGAAATCAGAAAATTAAATGTTTCCTATAGAGAAGAAAATTTGACCATAGCCCTTTTTGATATGTTTATTAAATAATGATTCTTAATGGGGCTTGTCATAAGTTTGATATGCACAGGATCTTAGAAAAATACTGTTTAACCTGAAAACCCTTTTAAAAAATAATGCCTACTTGATTTATATACATGAAAAAGATGTCAATACTTGGAAAATATTTAATGCACTAAGCTCAAATTGAAAATTCAGGTGGATAAATAGTCTTACAAAAGACAGTGCTTTATGTTATAACTGTAGCTTTGGTTCCA
>SJYQ01027103.1:83872-204197 GCA_006410935.1 Redunca redunca
TTCCATCCTTATTTGAGAAACCATTTATCTGTATAAAAACATATTTTTGGATAAATATATATATATATATATTTGTATCTCTCTCTACAGAAAGGCTCTAAAAAACATTTGAGTAAAATATTTGGTTCCCTTTTCTATAATTATCCTTTCAAATCTTTATATCTGTCCTTGGGTTTTTGTCATCTTTACAAGACACATATCGCTCCTTTCAATGTTCACATCTTGCTCCCCACTTCTCACTTCTGTCACCAGCTAATGTTTGCGCCATTTTTAGTATAAAAGTTGCAGACCTGGTCACTCTGCAGTTTAATGAGTTGCCATGCTGCTAGAAAGTGCTTTCTGTTTCCAGCTGTTTACCTACTTCCTGGAAAAAGTAGTAGCTCTCTGTAGCATCATGGAGTTTCCGTGGAACCAAATCTCTGCCATTGAAAACCGGCCTTATATTGAACTATACGTTGAGAAATCAATCAGAATAAAAATTTTTACTTTCACAAGCTGCATCTTGAACGTTTTCTTTGTTAGCAAATTTTACACTATTTTTAGTGTCTAATCTCATTAAAAGGTACACAATTATAAGTGAAATTTCTTTTTTTAGTGGGTCTTTGCTGCTGTTTGTAGACTTTGTGTAGTTGCAGCAAAAGGGGACTACTCTCTTGCAGGCTTCTCGTTGCCGTGGCTTCTCTTGTTGGGAACATGGGCTCTAGGATGCACCAGCTTCAGTAATTGCAGCACACCAGCTTAGTTGCCCTGAGGCCTGTGGTATCTTCCCAGACCCCAGGGATCAGAGCCATGTCTTCTGTATTATTGCAGGCGGATTCTTACCCACTGGACCACCAGGGAAGTCCTATACACATGTTTAAAGAGTATATTTTTTAATAAACATTTAGAATAGCCTTTCCTCCAAAGTAACACATGTTCTACCAAAAAGCATGATTAGTTTCATGTATTATTTATGAGAGCGTGTCTGAGAAAAAATGGTTTTTAACCAAATTCAGGGACTGCTGGGCTAAACAAACTTAAAGGTGTGTCTTTTTTACTGCCAGACTGGTCATCCTTTACATGCATACGTGCTTCCTGACACACCTAGAATGACAGCAGTGGGGACCCAACATGCAGTGACTCCACACTCAGTCGAGGAAACTTCTATGAAGTTACAGCACTTGCTACAGGTGCTGCAAACCCGTACAGCATGTGCTGTGGGTTTTGATGGGAAGCCGTTGGCATTAAAAAACACATATATGCCCCAGTGTACTTGTAAAGAGTAAGCCCTAGATCCCCTCCAAGCAAAGTTTCCCTACAGGCCCCCAGAGGCTGCGTGTCACCTAGCCCCTGTCACACTCTGAAGCCTGGGGGGAAGCATCATGGAGTGACCCTGAACTAGTTGTTTTGCCACTGTGGGGGTGTCTTTCCCTCCGTAAGATGCCTTCTTGCCTGCATTTTAGGATATGGCTGTGAGTGGCCCAGATGGACTCTTCTGGAAAAAATGGATTAACATTCTTCTAAAATTAGTTGTGCATAGTCTTGAATTTCAGAACTAATCCTGGAGCAATGCTTGTGTAAGTGAGGGAATGGGAGAGAAACCTGTCACACAGATGTTGCCTATAGCTAATGACACCCTTTATCTCCAAGCTGTTGCCAGATGTTTTCACAGAAAACTAGTCCTGTGGCCTGTCTACAATCAATAAAAATCGGTTGATACTGATCACCTGTTTGCATTTTTTAAAGTAGCTGTCAAAGTGACCCTGGAGGAAATTCTAGGTTAGTGCTTAAACAGATATTTTTCTCCTAAGAGGTGTTAGGTGTGATACTTGAGTCAGTTACAAAGCATTATCTACTATAAAATCTCAACACAAAACAATGCAGAGTAGAAATTAGCTAGTGTTGAAAGAATAAAAAGACTTAATTAAAGAATTAACTAATAGCCTGAAGAGAGAAAAGGGAGTTGGACTGAGTACATGTTTTAGAAGCCCTGGGTATACAGCTCCACCCACTAAAATGGAAGATGAAGGCAAATCTACAGCATAGGGAACTATATTCAATATCTAATAAACCATAATGGCAATTATTTGAAAAAGAATATGAGGACTTCTTGGAGGTCCAGTGGTTAAGACTGTGCTTCCAATGCAGGGGGTACAAGTTCAACCCTATCTGGGAACTAAGATCCCACATACCGTGTGGTGTGGCCAAAAAAAATTTATAATTGAACAAGAATGTACATAGATATAAATTAGTCACTTTGCTGTACACCACAGAAACTAACACAACATTGTCAATCCACTGTACTTCAGTAATAGGGCTTTGTCCATCTGATTAATGAACACTGTGTAGAGCCATTAGCTGTTCACATTAAGTAGCACCCACCTATGGCTCAGCTCTATCCTTTGAAGACAGCAGAGAGCCAAGTCTTTAAAAAGAGAAACTAGTCTTGTGCTTACCTAAGCGTGATTTGCTTAACAAAGAGCTGCACTAGGTACTTGTGTGTCACACATCAACCAGCTTTATCCAAAATTCAAGGGAAGGCTAAGCCAATTTGCCTAGCTTAACTATTTCTGTGAAAAGATTATTATGATGTTTGCTTAAAGCTGAAATCAAACATTTTGTGTTCTAAAAAAAAATCAAAAATTTAAGAAGCTTAGGTTCCATCACATAATTATTAGTAACTTTGAATTTACATTGGCCAAAGAAAGGAAGCTCTTATTTTGAAGACCCAAATTTGATGATAAATAACTTGTTGGTTTCCATGAACATTAATAAGTACATAGTGGCAAAACTAGAAGGCCAAACTTCAAATCTTGACTCCTCCACCCATCAGCTCTGTATGCTCTAGTTAACGTCTGTGACTCAGTTTCCTGAGAGTGATAGCACTGTCCCCAGGAAGTCACTCTAAGAATGGATTGTGCATAGCTCCATGCCTGATGCCTATCAAATGTTATTCGTTAGCTCACAAGTTTGTGACAAACAGTTCATGAAATGAATGGCTCATAGTATTACTAAGTAATTTTAGTTGTTAACTACTTTTCCCTGTAAGACCTCATTGGATGAGGCTGATGAGTACTTGCTCACTGAGCAAGGACAGTGCTCCATGGCTGCTGCCCTTGAGCTTGGGGGCCAGCGATGCTGCAAGAGATGTTCAAGTCACCGTCACAGCATTTAGTCATTAGAAGACTGCATGCATTCTTTTACCCAACATGAATGTTCATAAAGCAAACTTTCAAGTCTGTATTGAATGGTTTACATTTATGTGATACAATAATCATAAAAGCAAATAGTATGTGTAACCTCTAAAAAATGATGTTTTTTAATCAGATACCTATGGTTATGAAACTATACATTCATTTAGATGGCGTGTACCACTTCCAGAGAGCTATTAGCTGCTTAGAATTGCCTTACCTTCTAACAGAAAGATTCAAACTCCATCAGGTAAATGAGCATATTTACCTAGGAAAGGAAAAGGGCGTATTACAAGATAATGTTTATCAAGAAATTTGAGCTGATCTCATAAAATGTCCTAGAAATTACAACTGGACTGGAGGGCCTAGGTAAGGCAGATACCCAAGTGTGGATAATATATGAAACAGACCAAAATCTGAAGACTGAGGTTGCTACTCTTGTTATATGTTGGTTGACTGACTTCTGGATTAATAGTTTCTTCCTCAAATATGAGAAACAATACTAATACTCCTTGTGAGAACAATTTGAGATTAATCTTTCAAAAATGGAGCTTTCCCAAATTTAGGTTACTAGTGATCTGACCAAATAGAGTGGTCCTTTTCTATTTCTTGCTGATTTCACTCACAACAAACAGAACAGTAAGACACAGGTAGGGGCTTCCCTGGCAGTCCAGTGTTTAAGACTCTGCAGTCCCACTGCAGGGGCATGGGTTCGATCCCTGGTTGGGGAACTAAGATCCTGTATGCCACAGGGCACAGCCAAAGAGAAGCAATTTTAAAAACCCAGAACAGTAAGACACAGGTTATTAGCAACTCAGATCAGAGGGGGAAATGCTTATACTGTATCTATGCTAATAAAAGATTCAGTTTAGTTCAGTTCAGTCACTCAATCATGTCCGACTCTGCGACCCCATGGATCGCATCATGCCAGGCCTCCCTGTCCATCACCAACTCCCAGAGTTCACTCAAACTCATGTGCATCAAGTCAGTGATGCCATCCAGCCATCTCATCCTCTGTCGTCCCCTTCTCCTCCTGCCCCCAATCCCTCCCAGCATCAGAGTCTTTTCCAATGAGTCAACTCTTCACATGAGGTGGCCAAAGTATTGGAGTTTCAGCTTCGGCATCAGTCCTTCCAATGAACACTCAGGACTGGTCCCCTTTAGGATGGACTGGTTAGATCTCCTTGCAGTCCAAGAGATTCTCAAGAGTCCTCTCCAGCACCACAGTTCAAAAGCATAAATTCTTCGGTGCTCAGCTTTCTTCACAATCTGACTCGCACATCCATACATGATCACTGGAAAAACCATAGCCTTGATTAGACAGATCTTTGTTGGCAAAGTAATATCTCTGCTTTTTAATATGTTATCTAGGTTGGTCATAACTTTCCTTCCAAAGAGTAAGTGTCTTTTAATTTCATGGCTGAAGTCACCATCTGCAGTGATTTTGGAGCCCCAAAAAATAGTCTGACACTGTTTCCACTGTTTCCCCATCTAAGTCTGGTGAAGTGATGGGACCAGATGCCATGATCGTCGTTTTCTGAATGTTGAGCTTTAAGCCAACTTTGTCACTCTCCTCTTTCACTTTCATCAACAGGCTTTTTAGCTCCTCTTCACTTTCTGCCATAAGGGTGGTGTCATCTGCATATCTGAAGTTATTGATATTTCTCCCAGCAATCTTGATTCCAGGTTGTGCTTCTTCCAGCCCAGCGTTTCTCATGATGTACTCTGCACAGAAGTTAAATAAGCAGGGTGACAATATACAGCCTTAAGTGCTTTTAAAAAGTGAATTCAATTCTGTAGGATTAAGGTTTAGAAGACTACCAGGACTACGTTAGAAGACTGGTGATTAACCAAATTCTAACACACATATGAAGCTTTAAAGAGTTCAAAAAAAAATACTCAAGGCTTAGTTCAGTTCAGTTCAGTTCAGTCACTCAGTTGTGTCCGACTCTTTGCGACCCCATGAATCGCAGCACGCCAGGCCTCCCTGGCCATCACCATCTCCCAGAGTTTACTCAGACTCATGTCCAGCAAGTCAGTGATGCCATCCAGCCATCTCATCCTCGGTTGTCCCCTTCTCCTCCTTCCCTCAATCCCTCCCAGCATCAGAGTCTTTTCCAATGAGTCAACTCTTCACATGAGGTGGCCAAAGTACTGGAGTTTCAGCTTTAGCATCATTCCCTCCAAAGAAATCCCAGGGCTGATCTCCTTCAGAATGGACTGGTTGGATCTCCTTGCAGTCCAAGGGACTCTCAAGAGTCTTCTCCAACACCACAGTTCAAAAGCTCAATTCTTCGGCGCTCAGCCTTCTTCACAGTCCAACTCTCACATCCATACATGACCACAGGAAAAACCATAGCCTTGACTAGACGGACCTTAGTCGGCAAAGTAATGTCTCTGGCTTTTGAATATGCTGTCTAGATTGGCCATAACTTTTCTTCCAAGGAGTAAGCGTCTTTTAATTTCACGGCTACAGTCACCACCTGCAGTGATATTGGAGCCCCCCAAAAATAAAGTCTGACACTGTTTCCACTGTTTCCCCATCTATTTCCCATGAAGTGATGGGACCAGATGCCATGATCTTCGTTTTCTGAATGTTGAGCTTTAAGCCAACTTTTTCACTCTCCTCTTTCACTTTCATCAAGAGGCTTTTTAGCTCCTCTTCACTTTCTGCCATAAGGGTGGTGTCATCTGCATACCTGAGGTTATTGATATTTCTCTTGGCAATCTTGATTCCAGCTTGTTTCTCCCAGTCCAGCATTTCTCATGATGTACTCTGCATAGAAGTTAAATAAGCAGGGTGACAATATACAGCCTTGACATACTTCTTTTCCTATTTGGAACCAGTCTGTTGTTCCATGTCCAGTTCTAACTGTTGCTTCCTGACCTGCATATAGATTTCTCAAGAGGCAGGTTAGGTGGTCTGGTATTCCCATCTCTCTCAGAATTTCCCACAGTTTATTGTGATCCACACAGTCAAAGGCTTTGGCATAGTCAATAAAGCAGAAATAGATGTTTTTCTGGAACTTTCTTGCTTTTTTCCATGATCCAGCGGATTGTTGGCAATTTGATCTCTGGTTCCTCTGTCTTTTCTAAAACCAGCTTGAACATCAGGGAGTTCACGGTTCATGTATTGCTGAAGCCTGGCTTGGAGAATTTTGAGCATTATTTTACTAGCATGTGAGATGAGTGCAACTGTGCAGTAGTTTGAGCATTCTTTTGCGTTGCCTTTCTTTGGAATTGGAATGAAAACTAACCTTTTCCAGTCCTGTGGCCACTGCTGAGTTTTCCAAATTTGCTGGCATATTGAGTGCAGCACTTTCACAGCATCATCTTTCAGGATTTGAAACAGCTCAACTGGAATTCCATCACCTCCACTAGCTTTGTTCGTACAAGCTTATCTTCAAAGAGAACTTGGGTAACTACACATCAGTCATTCTCTGTGAATAGAAAGCCCAGTTCTAACCTAGAAGTCTTTTCTCAGTCAATACCATAACATAGTGGGTCAGCTCTGTCTCAGGCCAGAAATGATGATACCGAGGAACAAGAGGAGGATGGGGAAATAGCCCTTTAGCTAAAAGAAATGTCTTTCTGAAGTGAAATATTCTGCAGTGATTTTCGTTGAAATTTATAGAGCACATCTCTAAATATTGGCCATTATACATAAAGCAGGCTCATCTCATTTATTATTCTGTGATATAGCATCTTAATTTTGCACGATCTGTGGGTTTTTGTTATTTTTTTTTCAATGAATACTAAAACAATAAAGAATTTGAAAAGCAAAACCATTTTGCGGAATGTAGCTCCAGGTTTAAGTAATCATGGCTCTCCTTGCTTTACTGGATTTTGATGAGCGCCAACGTTCTAATTACAGCCCAGCATCTCTCATTCAGCCGGCAGTGCCAATCATCCTCCATTATGAATGAACGTGGAGTAAGTGCCCCGTTAGGGCTGCTGCAGCCACCACTGTCATTTTCCACTCCCGCTCGATCCACGTCAGCGCTCCAGTCTCCATCGGCAAGAGCAGCTGTACTTCCTGTACTCATTAACCCAGCTGCCCTTGACATTTGTTCCCTTTTTTAAAAACTAATGTCACAAATTCTCTTCTAAAGGAAACACTTTTGGCTTGTGATTTTTTTTTTTTTTTGGTATTGATTATTTCAGCTGTTTCTTTATGTAGGAGCTACACTTCCAGCTGAAAGAATCCTCTTCCATTTCACACACTGGGCTTCAAAATCCCAAATAGAAGCCCTTCACATTATTATGATCTGATGTGATAGAATGGCCAATGAGAGGGACCAAACTGAATGTAGATCCAAGCTTCACTCTTTGATCTGGAAATCTGGCTTTAGAAGTAGTAGAAGTTTCTTTCTGATATTTCTAATCACCTAAATAAAAAAAACCTGAAGTTACCAGTTATGTAGGGTATTTTTATATTTGGTGATTTTCATTTCAGAGATGCTGAGTTTTAATGGGTTCATACTCGGCTCTGCCTCCCCTTGAGCTCTGCAAATGGTCTGTTGTTGTTGTTTAACTTTTAAATTTTATATTGGAGTATAGCCAATAAACAATGTTGTGATAGTTTCAGGTGGACAGCAAATGAACTTGGCCATACATATACATGTATCCATTCTCCTCCAAACTCCCCTGCCATGCAGGCTGCCACATACATTGAGCAGATACAATGTGCTATACTATTGGTCCTTGTTGGTTATCCACTTTAAATATAGCAGTGTGTAAGTGTACATCCCAAACTCCCTAACAATCCCTTCCCTCGATCTCTCCCCCTTGCCAATGTATGATCTTGTTTCCATTAATTCCACAGCATCTTTATCTTTCCCCGCATGCAGTAGGGTCCCAATATCTAGCATCTTACATTTGAAATGAAAGAAATGAGGACAGGATATTTGCATTTTTACATTCTGGTAGAGCAAAGCACTAGCCTCTCCCACATCAAACCCCAAAATACCCTCCCACAGCCCATTCTTTATCCTCCACACTCTTTTTTCCCCAAAAGACACAATTATACTCTATTGATTCTAGGCTGAACTCTCCCACCCCCATACTTCAGCCTCTCTGAAATAAGAAGGGGTTTTTCAATCAATGGCATGTCATGACTGGCAGCATTTTTTTCTCAACGTACATAAAATAAGGATTTTTTTAATGGTGATTTCTTAGATTCTATGAAATGCAGTTAAAAAAACTGCTAGCATTTGTTGAAGGCTTACTAAGTTGTAATTATAGTAAGTGCTTCCCCAACCCTCATTTTTACTCTTCATAAGAGCCATATGAATAGAAAGGGACCATTCTTAGCCCAGTTCCATCCATAGGTCAGGAAGGTCCCCTGGAGGAAGAAATGGCAACCCACTCCAGTATTCTTGCCTGGGAAATCCCATGGACAGAGGATCCTGGTGGGCTACAGTTCACAGGGTTGCAAAGAGTCAGATACCACTGAAGCAACTTAGCATACAGGCATGCAAAACCAGGCTTTGGACACAGGTACGTTTGATCTGTTCCTCTACCCACCCCTCCTCCACCCAAGCCTGCCCTTAGAAGAGGAGCCTTAGATCTGATGTTCACTGTTCTTGCTTCCAGGGAATATTGCAAAGATAAAATTATTTGTAATTGTAGACGCAGCATTAATCAGACACAGCATTTTATTCAATAATCACTAATGGACTTTTTCTGAGTATGACAGGGGTACAAAATTTACTAAAGAGAGTTCCTGCCTTTAAGGGCTCACAGTCTAAAGGGGGAGGCAGACATCCCAGACAATAATTACAACAATGGGCAAAGTCTTAGAGCAGGGATCAGTACCTGGCACCTCAAGCAGAAGGTGCCTCAGGTATGAGGCTGAATTCTGTCTGGAAGCTGAGGAGAGGCTTTCTGGAGGAATGACCTGAAACTGAGTTTTGTTTCATTTTTGCTTTTTATGGCTGCCCTGCGCCACATGTGTAATATTAGTTCACCCACCGGGGATTGAACCCGTATCCCCTGCATTAGCAGTGTGGAGTCTTAACCACTGGACCACCAGGGAAGTCCTGAAGCTGAGTTTTGAATCTGAAGAATGTGCTTCAGGGCTTGGTGCCCAGGGCCCAGTGATGAAGGTGTGAATGAATCAAGCCACCAGTGAAAGAAGGAATCAGCTAAGGCTAGAGAGGGTTTCCCAGGCGAAGAGCCCATCCGCCACTGCAGGAGATGGAAGAGACGCGGGTTCGATCCCTGGGTCAGGAAGATCCTCTGGAGGAGGGCATGGCAACCCCCTCTGCGGGGAGCGCTCCGCAGAAAGAGAGAGAGGCAGTGGAACTTCCCTCAGCAGAGAGCTGAGGGGTCCCAAGGAAAGGTGAGTCTGCTGTCCGCCAACGCAGCCCCTCGGCGAGCGAGAGACAATCAGACGCGACAGGGGTTCCGTCTAGTGCAGTTCCGCTTTATTGTTACAAACTCCCTGCTTATAAAGGCAAGCGGGGAGGGGTTTGCAAGGGACTTTCCATAGTTACACCAATCACGTTAAAGGTCAAATCGTCATGTGCCATCATTATAATGGGAGTCTATGGTGATCACGCGCTGTCTATGTGCACAGAAATCAAGAGAACCAATCAGAAGTTTTGACAGACAGCATAGACTACGCCCCCATCTCTTCCGCCAGGCGCCATCTTAGTTTCCGTCCGCAATGCTAGCCTTTTTCTTTTTCAAGGTTTCCCATGTAGGGCCCAACACCCCTCCAGTATTCTTGTCTGGAGAATCCCACGGACAGAGAAGCCTGGAGGGCTATAATCCATAGGGTCGCAAAGGGTTGGACACGACTGAAGCGACTTGGCACACAAGGCTGGAGAGAGACTGGGCCGGTAACTTGGAGACACTGTAGGTAAGGAGCAACCAAGAAAACACAAACATTTGAGAGAGCCTGAGAGGGAAGCGAAAGAGGTGAAGAGACGCTAGAGGTCATGGAAACCAAGCAAAAGGGCTTCAAGGGGCAAGTGGTCAATGGTGTCAGAAGTGGCAAGAAAAAGCAAAGACTGAAAAAAAAATTCCTCAGATGTATCTCTGAGGAAGTCTTTGGTGTCTTCCCAAGAAGAGCAAAAGATGTGACTGTAATGGGGGCGGGATGGGGCACAGCTGTTACCCGTCCGGCTCAGTCATTGGTCGGCATCAGCAGTGGGCCCCTCCCCCAAGTTAGTGACCTTAGAAGCGACCGTTAGCAGTCCTGCTCAGCCATTGGTCAACATCTCAGTAGGTCCTTCCCCCTGCCCTTCCTCTGTATAAAAGGAGCCTGAGTTAGGCTGAAGGGAGATGGGTTTTTTAGATACTAGTCTGCCATCTGCTCCCTTTCCGATTAAAGTCGTATTCCTTTCCCCCAGCAACTGGGCCTCCCGATGTATTGGCCTGTCCTGCAGTTAGCAGAGTGAGCTTGGACTAGGTAACATTACATTGCCTCACTTCATTTATGGACCTAGAGCCTTGAAGGATCTGGTGGGAGCCCACAGAACGGCAGGTGCTGGACCCCTCCCAGTAGGAGGGAAGAGACATTGACCACCCTCCCAACCCCCAACCCCACCCCAACGTCCCCCAACCCCAAGGCCAGCGTGCAGAACACCCACAGTGGAAAAGTGCAGGAAAGGATGGGGGCCCAGGGACACTGCCCCCCAGCCCCTGTCATTGGAAGCCTGCTAGGGCCTTCCTGAGTCTGCTGTGTGCGGGGCTCCCAGAGCAAGGCCGCCATCCTCACTAAAGACCCTGACCACAGGGACTGATGGGAGTGATCAGATCCCCATTTGCTAGGACCCAGGTGAGGCCCGCAGCCCAGAGACCCCAAGTTGGGGGTGGGGTGGTCAAAGGTTCACAGCTTCCGTCATAGCCTCACAGTGGCTGTCTAGTAACATAAGTCATTTCTTGAGATGCAAGTAACTTTTTATGACCCATGACAGACATTACAAGCTATAGGACCTCTCCAAGTGCATCCCCACTAGCAGAAAGAGAAGGAGCCCACAGAGTGGGTTTGAAGGGACAGTGGCACAAAATTAAGTTACTTCATGATTCCACCCTATCAAAGTCAGTTCACTGAATTAAAAGTTTACAAGAGAAAATGGAGAAAAAATCCATTACAGGCAGACCTCAGAGAGATCGCAGGGGTAGGCTCCAGACCACAGTAATACACAGAACATGGTAATTAAAAGAGTCCCATGAAGTTTTTGCTTTCCCAGTGCATATAAAGGTTATGTTTTCACCATACTGTAGCCTATTACGTGTGCAATAGCATTATGTCTAAAAGATGTACATACTTTAGGTAGAAAATACTGTTTTGCTAAAAAGTGCTAAGCATCATCTGAACCTTCTGTGAGTCATAGTAGTAATATTAGAGATCACTGAATGTAGATCACCTAAACAAATGTAATAATTTTTTAAAAGCTTGAAATATTGCCAGAATTGACAAAATGTGACACAGAGGCAGGGAGCAAGCAAATGCTGTTGGGAAAATGGCCCCAACAGACTTGCTCAACACAGGGTTGTGCCAAACTTTCAAGTCGTAAAAAGCATAGTATCTGCAAAGCTCAATAAAGCAAGGTGAGCCTGTACAAGCAGCGTGGTTGCTGAGGCCCAGCAGTCGCTCACACAGATATGAGTGCCCTGGTTCCAAACAACATGACAAGTCTTAGAATCCTCAGGAACAGACATCACAGGTATGATTCCCAACCCTCACTGACCTAAAAGTGTGAAGAAAGTAACCATGTACAAAAATACAGTGATACACTGTTAGTGCTGGAAAGGTAGAGGTGTGGGCTCAGTCGTATCTGACTCTGTGCAACTCTATAACCCCCGCGGCTCCTCTGTCCATGGGATTCTCCAGGCAAGAACACTGGCGTGGGTTGTCATTTCCTACTTCAGGGGATATTCCTGACCCATAGATCGAACTTGCATCTCTTGTGTCTCCTGCATTGGCAGGCAGATACTTTATCACTGAGTCACCAGTTAAGTACTGTAAAGGGGTCCACCAAATGTGAGAGAGAGAGAGAAAGAGAGAAAAGGATGGAAGGAGAGGAAGCAAGGTATTTCTTGAGAAAATTACCTGTAAGCTGAGAAGTATTGTATTTAACAGGCTGAGTAGCACTAGGGCCAAGAGCGAAGGGGGCATTCGTTAGAGCAGCCCACCCAGGATAAATGTGCCACTGGATGGGGAATCCAGCAGGGTGGGGTTTTTAGGACATTGATGCCAGGCTTTGGGCTGCCAGGTCCACTCGTTTTCCTTGGCACCAATGTATCTCCAAAGTATTTCTGTTCCTGCCATCTTCATGGAGAACTGTGGCCTGCAAGTGTATAGTGGGCAGGTTCCAGGGAAGGAAGCTTCATCCATTTTCCCTCTTGTTTTGTCAATAAGTCTTTCTCCTTTGAAGATGCCAGTGAAAGTGATATTTCTTGGGACATTCTCAGCAATATTGTTAAATCTTACTGGTAAGTTTCCTGCTTACATGTGCTTATTTTCTAGCACATGTAATTAGTATTATTTTATTATTTCATTCCTCCTGTCTGCATTTATCAAGCACTGTTAGACTGGACCTTGTGCTCAGTTGCTCAGTCGTGTCCAACTCTTTGCAACCCCATGGACTATGGCCCGTCAGGCTCCTCTGTCCATGGACTTCTCCAGGCAAGAATACTGCAGTGGGATTCTGAATACTGATACAGAATACTGACATTCGCTTCTCCAGAGAACCTTCCTGAACCAGAGGTTGAACCCAAGTCCATCCTGCAAATTGTTGGTAACAAATCTTCAGTGAGGTAAGTTTAGAAACAGAGTAAACATTTAGAACTTTTATGGAAGTTTGACAGAATAGTTTTTGTGTATTTAATCTAAAGAGAGAGAGAGATTTAAACTTGTGTTTAGTAGTCTTTGGGCTTTTATTTTAAATTGAATTTTCCTAGTAGTTTATTATTATTTTCCAAAACATTGTTCTGTGATGGATTAAAAAAAAAAAAGCTGTCTTTCCACACAGGTGTTCTGACATGCTTTGTTTTGAGCCACTAGTTCAGTTCAGTTGCTCAGTTGTGTCCGACTCTTTGTGATCCATGGACCGCAGCACTCCAGGCTTCCCTGTCCATTCAACTTGCAGACCTTGCTCAAACTCATGTCCATCGAGTTGATGATGCCATCCAACCATCTCATACTCTGTTGTCCCCTTCTCCTCCCGCCTTCAGTCTTTCCCAGCATCAGGGTCTTTTCCAATGGGTCAGTTCTTCACATTAGGTGGCAAGCATTGGAGCTTCAGCTTCAGCATCAGTACTTCAGGACTGATTTCCTTTAGGACTGACTGGTTGGATCTCCTTGCAGTCCAAGGGACTTTCAAGAGTCTTCTCCAACACCACAGTTCAAAAGCATCAGTTCTTTGGTGCTCAAGTTTCTTTATGGTCCAACTCTCACATCGATACATGACTACTAGAAAAACCATAGCTTTGACTAGATGGACCTTTGTCAGCAAAGTAATGTCTTTGCTTTTATATGCTGTCTAGCTTTGTCATAGCTTTTCCTCCAAGCAGCAAGCGTCTTTTAATTTCATGGCTGCAGTCACCATCTACAGTGATTTTGTAGCCCAAGAAAATAAGTGGGCCTCAAAGGCACTTCGCTCAAAAGCACAGGCAGTTAAACCTGATAGTTCTCAAAAGGACCCAGAAACACTCTTGACGAATCAGAAGGGAGCTTGGACCTACCCTGTAGACTTTCTCATTCAAAATAGAGGCTTTGGCCAGGTTCTTGGCAGCTTTCCAGATTTCTGCCAGCAGTAAACACAGATAAGGAAGCTATGAAAAAGCAGAGCACACTCCTCTTGAAAGTCTTATTTATCCAGAGCAGACACTTGACTTTACAAGAAGTCCACAAAAAGAGAGCTGGCCAGAAGGAGGCACAGAAGGATTGGGTGGTATCCCGATGCCCTTGGACAGCAAGGAGATCAAGCCAATCCATCCTAAAGAAGATCAACCCTGAATATTTATTGGAAGGACTGCTGCTGAAGCTGAAGCCCCAATATTTTGGCCACCTGTTTCGAAGAGCTGACTAATTGGAAAAGACCCTGATCCTGGGAAAGACTGAGGGCAAGAGGACAAATGAGGCGCAGAGGATGAGATGTTTAGATAGCATCACTGACTCAATGGACATGAGTTTGTGCAAACTGCAGGAGATAATGAAGGATAGGAAAGACTGGCATGTTGCAATTCGTGGGGTTGCAAAGAGTCGGACACAACTTAGCAATTGAACAACAACGAACAACTGATGTCTTCAGAACCAAGTGTCATGTCTGCTTTTTCTGACTCTAAGGAAAATAGAAGAGTCCTGAGCTGATATAGTTACAAAGCCTCTGGCATAAATCCAAAGATGGCCTCCGTAATATTATTATGGTTAAACAATATTATGGTTAGGAAATCAGCTCTTCAAGTTCACCACATTTGCCTGTGTGGTTCCTCCTAGATTGCTAAGAAAGGTGAAACCTGCTATTGGATGGATTTCGCCAGGGAAATACCACAAAGTCCCCAACTGGGATACTTCATTGCCAGTGAGTCTGAGCCAGCCTTCAACACTCATGGGCAATTGAAATTAACATGTCCTTAGTGGATACAACCAGTTCCCTTTATTTGTATTCTAGCTGTTCTCATATGTCTTTGGTTTGTGTCTTCCACTAGAGTGAATTAGTTGGATTTTTGAAGGCAGAAAAAAATATCTTCCCATATCTTTGGTAATTTTCCCACATGCCTATTACATTCTGTACCCAGAGGGTTCTGAGTAAATGTTGACTAACCCGTTAACAAAATGATGTAAATCAAACAGCAGGCTCCCTTTTTCCTCTTTCAAAGTGCATTTATTTTCCATGCTGGTATATTGTTGTATTCACGGCTCCATGAATTAGATTTAAAATTTTGGAAATGAAAGAAAAAAATAATACAGAATACTTGGCAAATACATGTCAAGACCTAATTAGCTCAGAGAATATCTAAGCCATCCAACCATTGGAGGAGGCCTCCACCAATGAGATTTCTTAAAGGGAAATTAAAAACTAAAACACTGATTTTTTACATTCCTTTTTCTCATTTCTTCTTGAATTTCCTGAAAATTATCCAGAAAGGCCCCGTGTGTTCTTTCTTGGCCACAACATCAGTGAGAAGGGGCCCAACTATGAGGGGGCCTGGAGGGAGTGAGGGTGGCAGGGTCTAGAGAGGACAGCCCAGTCAATGGGGGCGGGGGAGTGGGGAACCACAGGCCACGGTGGTAGACAAGAGCTCCAAGCTGCGGAGAATCAGGAGCCCTGAGGGCACAAAAACTTTGTTCCATTTTCCCTCACCATCCCCTTGTCTCCTTTTCCCCTGCATTTGCCCACCACACCCCATCTTTGCTTAACCAAACACACTTCCCTTCTGATAGACAGACGAGGGAACTTTCTGGCTGGGGTGTGGGGAGTGGCCCGCATTGTGTTTTCAATAAAGGGTTTCATTTTCACTTGTCACCCCATTGCTCTGTAAACCTAGTGAGTGGAACCACAGTTTTTTCGAGAAAGACCCCACACTCTTCAAACACAGCAAGTCTCAACTTCCCCAAGGAAGAGTGCATGGACACCGACCAAACGCTTTGAGAGCCACAAGTCGTGTTTTAGACTCTTGTTACAGCTTGTTCCAGAAAAGGCATATGTGGTGTCTCCACTGAATGTCATTTGGTAATAATATGGTTCATGTAGTAAGTGAGCACCATCCATGAGAGAGAAACTAAAGAGAAGAAAGGGAGCCATGAAAAACAGGATCAAATAAGTACAGGCCCACAACTCTGGAATCTTGCCATTTTGCAAAGACCTCACGAAAACAGAATTAGGCAACAGGAGGCAGGCAGAGAAAAGAAATGGACTTTGCCCATTTCTTCCTATTTCCTTTGTTTGGTTTTCCAAGAAATATATTCTGTAGCCTCATTTTGGTATGTATGCTGTTGGCAGAAGCTTGTAGGCTATTTCATGTGCAGGACTTCATTCAACAATACATTTTGAGGTCAGAACTGCATTACCTGTGGTGAAATTATATAGGCTATTTTGGTTATTTTCTAGGATATCAGGGGGGAAAAAAAGACTATTTTTTAAAAATAAGAAACAGGAAGGGTAGAAGGAACAGAGGGAAAAAAAGAGCTAGAGAAATGTTAAGTCAAATCTGAAGGGGAACAAACTATTTTTCCTGCCAACATGAGGCCCAGTTACTTGTGTATCTTCTTAAAGTGTGTGTGTAGGGGGGGCGGGGGGCGCAGTGCATGCAGAGGGGCCAGGAGACACAGGTAGTGCTGCCCTACATCTTTCCTTAACTGCATCCAGTCACTTCCTAGGACCTTCCTGTGCTGTGCTGTCCTGGGCTTAATGGCTCAGTAGTGTCCGACTCTTTGCGACCCCACAGACTGTAGCCTGCCAGGCTCCTCATGAGCTATGGGATCATTGGCAATGAGAAGTGGAGAAAACCACACAGACCAGGAGAAGTTTAGATCACGCCCAAGCATAGAAACAGGTACCCGACTCCTTTCTTGGTGCCCTTGAACCTTGAGAACTCAGGCTCCCCTCTCATCAGAGGTAGGGGCTTGGAAGCAGATCCAGAATGGAAGGGACTGTGCAAGATTTGAGAACACGTTTTGGAAAGGTGGAGGCAGTCTTTGTGCGGAGAGGGAGCCTTACTGGTTTGGGGGAGTTTTGGCTTTTCTTCAAGATCCTTTGGCTTCCCTGGCTAGGTGCTAGGTCCTTACAGGTGGTCACAGAGAGGGGGAAGAACGGTGAGTAAAAACAGAACCCAATTCACAACCCGATCTCAAACAAAGATACAGGCAACAAAGCTCTTACACATGCGCGTGTGCGCAGGCACACACACACAAACACCCCAGGACACTATAATCCTCTCAGGCAAATTAGCCCCATGCTAATCTTGAAGGGCCAGTGCCCCTTTAAGGCTACAAAGGCGTAGTCCTGTAGTCCAACTCTTTGAGACCCAACTGACTGTAATCTTCCAGGCTCCTCTGTCCATGGAATTTTCCAGGTAAGAAGTGGAGTGGAATGCCATTTCCCACTCCAGAGGATCTTCCCCACCCAGGGATTGAACGCACACCTTTTGCATCTTCTACACTGACACAAGGGTTCTTTACCACTGCACCACCTGGGAAATTTAAGACTACACTGCCTACTTGTCAAACCCTAAGGAAGGTGGAAGAAGCCAGAACCCTCTCTAGTGCTCTCTGAGCCCAGAGGTTATTTAATATCTAGTTTTGATCCACTTGAGCCTTCATTCAGGTTATGTATTTCCATCTACTCATTCTTTTATTCAACCATGATTAACATATTGTGGGCTTTTTCAGGTCAGTATAGATAAAACTTTTCATACTGTTCATTCCCTTCTCCAGTACGAAAAGTTTTATCTATACTGACCTGAAAAAGCCCACAATATGTTAATCATGCCACAATATGTTAAATAGTGTCAGAATTTATTTTGGGGACTCCAAAATCACTGCAGATGGTGATTGCAGCCATGAAATTAAAAGATGCTTACTCCTTGGAAGGAAAGTTATGACCAACCTAGATAGCATATTCAAAAGCAGAGACATTACTCTGCCAACAAACGTCCATCTAGTCAAGGCTATGGTTTTTGCAGTAGTCATGTAGGGATGTGAGAGTTGGACTATGAAGAAAGCTGAGGGCCGAAGAACTGATGCTTTTGAACTGTGGTGTTGGAGAAGACTCTTGAGAGTCCCTTGGACTGCAAGGAGATCCAACCAGTCCATCCTAAAGGAGATCAGCCCTGGGTGTTCATTGGAAGGACTGATGCTAAAGCTGAAACTCCAATACTTTGGCCACCTCATGCGAAGAGTTGACTCATTGGAAAAGACTCTGATGCTGGGAGGAATTGGGGGCAGGAGGAGAAGGGGATAAGAGAGGATGAAATGGCTGGATGGTATCACCGACTCGATGGACGTGAGCTTAAGTGAACTCTGGGAGTTGGTGATGGACAGGGAGGCCTGGTGTGCTGCGATTCATGGGGTCAAAAAGAGTCGGACACGACTGAGCGACTGAACTGAACTGATAGATAAAACTACTGTATTTTTGTTATTAGATACTTCAGTTCAGTTCAGCAGTTGTTCAGTTGTGTCCGACTCTTTGTGACCCATGGACTAAAGCACACCAGCCTTCCCTGTCTATCACCAACTCCCGGAGCTTACTCAAACTCATGTCTGTCAAGTCAGTGATGCTATTCAACCATCTCATCTTCTGTCGAACCCTTCTCTGCCAGCCTTCAATTTTTCCCAGCATCAGGGTCTTTTCAAATGAGTCAGTTCTTTGCATCAGGTGGCCAAAGTATTGAAGTTTCAGCTTCAGATTCAGTTATTCCAATGAATATTCAGGACTGATTTCCTTTAAGATGGACTGGTTTGATCTCCTTGCTGTCTAAGGGACTCTGAAGAGTCTTCTCCAACACCACAGTTCAAAAGCATCAGTTCTTCAGTGCTCAGCTTTATTTATAGTCCAACTCTCACATCCATACATGACTACTAGAAAAACCGTAGCTTTGACTAGATGGACGTTTGTTGGCAAAGTAATGTCTCTGCTCAATGGCACTCCACTCCAGTACTCTTGCCTGCAAAATCCCATGGATGGAGGAGCCTGGTAGGCTGCAGTCCATGGGGTCGCTAAGAGTCGGACATGACTGAGTGACTTCGCTTTCACTTTTCACTTTCATGCATTGGAGAAGGAAATGGCAACCCACTCCAGTGTTCTTGCCTGGAGACTCCCAGGGACGGAGGAGCCTGGTAGGCTGCCATCTATGGGGTCACACAGAATCGAAAACAACTGAAGCGACTTAGCAGCAGTAGCAGCAGCAGGCTGGTCATAGCTTTCTTCCAAGGAGCAAGCATCTTTTAATTTCATGGCTGCAGTCACCATCTTCAGTGATTTTGGAGCCCCCCCAAATAAAGTCTGTCATTGTTTCCACTGTTTACCCATCTATTTGCCATGAAGTGATAAGACCAGATGCCATGATGTTAGTTTTCTGAATGTTGAGCTTTAAGCCACCTTTTTCACTCTCCTCCTTCACTGTCATCAAGAGGCTCTTCAGTTCTTCTTCACTTTCTGCCATAAGGGTGGTGTCATCTGTGTATCTGAAGTTATTGATATTTCTCCCGGCAATCTTGATTGCAGCTTGTGCTTCATCCAGCCCGGCATTTCTCATGATATACTCTGCATATAAGTTAAATAAGCAGGGTGACAATATACAGCCTTTACGTACTCCTTTCCCAATTTGGAACAAGTCTGTTGTTCCATGTCCAGTTCTAACTGTTGCTTCCTGACCTGCTTACAGTATTCCCATCACTTTCAGCATTTTCCACAGTTTGTTGTGATCCACACAGTCAAAGGCTTTGGCGTAGAGTCAATAAAGCAGAAGTGGATGTTTTTCTGGCATTAGATGCTTCAGTTCAGTTCAGTTCAGTTCAGTCGCTCAGTCATGCCCGACTCTTCGCAACCCAATGAATCACAGCACGCCAGGCCTCCCTGTCCATTACCAACTCCCGGAGTTCACTCAAACTCATGTCCATCGAGTCAGTGATACCATCCAGCCATCTCATCCTCTACTCCTCCTGCCCCCAATTCCTCCCAGCATCAGGGTCTTTTCCAATGAGTCAACTCTTTGCATGAGGTGGCCAAAGTATTGGAGTTTCAGCTTCAGCATCAGTCCTTCCAATGAACACCCAGGGCTGATCTCCTTTAGGATGGACTGGTTGGATCTCCTTGCAGTCCAAGGGACTCTCAAGAGTCTTCTCCAACACCACAGTTCAAAAGCATCAATTCTTCGGCGCTCAGCCTTCTTCACAGTCCGACTCGCACATCCATACATGACTACTGCAAAAACCATAGCCTTGACTAGATGGACCTTTGTTGGCAAAGTAATGTCTCTGCTTTTCAATATACTGTCTAGGTTGGTCATAACTTTCCTTCCAAGGAGTAAGCGTCTTTTAATTTCATGGCTGCAATCACCATCTGCAGTGATTTTGGAGCCAAAAAAAATAAAGTCTGACACTGTTTCCACTGCTTCCCCATCTATTTCCCATGAAGTGATGGGACCAGATGCCATGATCTTCGTTTTCTGAATGTTGAGCTTTAAGCCAACACTTTCACCCTCTAGAGGCTTTTTAGCTCCTCTTCACTTTCTGCCATAAGGGTGGTGTCATCTGCATATCTGAAGTTATTGCTATTTCTCTCGGCAATCTTGATTCCAGCTTCTGCTTCTTCCAGCCCAGCGTTTCTCATGATGTACTCTGCATAGAAGTTAAATAAGCAGGGTGACAATATACAGCCTTGAGGTACTCCTTTTCCTATTTGGAACCAGTCTGTGGTTCCATGTCCAGTTCTAACTGTTACTTCCTGACCTGCATACAGGTTTCTCAAGAGGCAGGTCAGGTGGTCTGGTATTCCCATCTCTTTCAGAATTTTCCACATTAGATGCTTAGTGTTCCATTAATAAATTTCTCCCAAAAATGATTATTTAAATAATTTCTACTATCTGTATTCCTACAAATAATACTGCAGTGCAAGTCTGTGAAGGCCTGCCTGTATGCATGTATATATGTATATATATTTATGCATCTTCATGTATTTGTAGAATAGTCTAAAAACTGGGATTGTTAGTTCATATAGTACACAATTATCCTTCCCATAGGCTGTGCTACTTTTATAACCATCCATAGCATGCCCTTTTCCCCCTCACCTACATCAGTTATATGTATTTTTTAAATATTTTCCCATCTGATAAGTGAAAAACTTAGACTGAAATAGAAAATCTATTTTTGCTTTGTGTTTCTTCATTTCTTAACTTATTCATTTAACTAATATATGTTAATAGGTCCTTTTTCATTCTTCTTAGTGGTTTGCTTGTTTATATCCTATTTTATTAGCTCATTTTTATTAGCTCTTTCTCATTTTCTTCTTGATTAGTAGAAGCTCATTATATTTTGGGGTTATTCATTTTTGTCTATAACATTTGTTTTTAATCTTGCCTGTCAGTAGTCTACTGATTTGGGGACTTTGTTTTTAGTGTTTCTTCTGGAGAGAAAGTTTTGAAATTTGGGGTCAGATCGCTATATCATTTCTATATGGTTTTATATCTTAGGGAGTTCTATCCCAGCTCCTACATGTATTTGCCTTTAGTTTCTTTCTTTTCAATGCACACATACTTCTTTTTAAAATTATACCAATAACATACAAATTCATACTTAAATAATGCAAATGAATAAGCTATTTTCACTTTTTATTTTTCTCATTCTCACTTCTCTCCCTGGAGATAACCACCATTGACATGGAAGCCATCTTTGCCCTGCCTCACTGATTCATATTTTGTCTCATTTCCAAAAGAGTATAATATTGTTTTCAAAAATATAAACATAGAGAAATAAAATATTGGGCTGGGCAAAAGTTCATTTGGGTTTTTCCTGGCTTATGGGAAAACTTGAAAGAACCTTTTGGCCAACCCAATATATTCTAAATTTCCTACAAGTCAGTGTTTTAAAAAGGAAAATATCTGGGTTTGTAAGGTAAAAATAAGCCACATGCTCATGAAAAGCACAATTTCTGATTCTGAGATCTGGGAACAATGCCTTGCTGGGAAAACACAGTAATGCAATGAACAAGATCCTCATAATTACAATCAGGAGTTTCATAGCTTTTCTTACAACAGTATTCAAGGTCAATGGCATTGTGCCATTGGATCAATTTAATATGGGCCAATATCAAGCCCTACAAATTAGCACCTCTCTGATGGGCTAAGTTTTGGATGATAGAATTTATGACACAACATTAATTTCTTGAAGACAGGACTCAGGGAAGGGAGCAAAAGCACTGCAATCTTTGCCTTTCATGAAAAGCGAGTCAACATAATTGTTTTTATTGTAATTTTGATAATTAGACAGACTTGTGACAATGATTGTGAATTGCCATATAGCAACCATTAGTAAAATTAAAAACAGATTCTTTATCCTCCAAGTTATTTCAAAAGGCAAGCAAAACAAAGTTCTGTTTATACTGAAAGGAGAACTAAATATAAAAGAACAGCAAGGAAACCAAAAACAAAACCACAAAATAACATGACATTGCTCATAACAGTTATGACAATTATAAACTCTTATTAAAAGGCAAGGTTTGTGGGAGTGTAAACTGGTACAGCCCCTCTGTCAAACAGTTTAACAGTGCCTTGTAAAATTGAAAAAATGCATATCCTGTGAGCCAGTGATTCCATCTCAAGGCATATTCCCAACCAAAATGCATATGAGGTTCACTAAAATACATGCATAAGAGTGTTCACAGCAGCATCATTTGAGATAGTCCTAACCAGGAAAGACCAAAAGACCATCAACCATATTTGTTGTTCTTCAGTTGCCCAGTCATGTCTGACTCTTCATGACCCCGCGGACGGCAGCACGCCAAGTCTCCCTGTCCCTCACCATCTCCAGGAGTTTGCCCAAGTTCATGTCCATTGTATTGGTGATGCCATCCAGCCATCTCATCCTCTGATGCCCTCTTCTCCTTCTGCCCTCAATCTTTCCCAGCATCAGGGATTTTTCCAAGAGTCGGCTGTTCATATCAGACAACCAAAATATTGGAGCTTCAGCTTCAGCATAAGTCCTTCTAATGAGTATTCAGGATTGATTTCCTTTAGGATTGACTAGCTTGATTGCCTTGCTGTCCAGGAGACTCTCTGGAGCCTTGCAAACCTAAACTGTGATATATCACATGATAAAGTATTATGCACCAATAAGAGTGAATAAGGGCAGGTGCACCTACAAATGTGGACCAATCTCACAAACATAATGTTGAGCAAAAGAGCCGAGACATGAAGTTGCACACATTATATAAATCCATTCAGATAAAATTCAAAACAATGCGAAGCCATCTGTGCTGTTAGAAATGGTGCCCTTGGTGAGGCCAGTGCCTGGCAGGAGGCAAGCTGAGAGTTTCTGGGTGTGCTTGATCTGAAGACTGTTTCCACAGCTCTGTTCACTTTATGAATATCCATCTATTTCCAGCTTGTGTGCTTTCTGGATGCTTATTTTTAATAAAAACACAGTTTTTTCTTTTTGGCTGTGACTCACAGCTTGTGGGATCTTAGCTCCCTTACCAGGAATTAAACCCCAGGCCCTTGGCAGTGGAATGCTGAGTTCTAACCACTGGACTGCCAGGGAATTCCCAACCACATTTTAAAAACAACACTCACTGACTTGCTATTTATAAGACAACACAGCTAGCACAAAATATAAGCAAAAAACTAAAAATAAGAGAATTTTAAAAGATCAGCTATCATTTCCTGAGCACTTATTACATGTCACTGTCCCGTTCTAGGTGCCTTTCTCATATTACTTTATAGTTGACCCTTAAACAACACAAGTTTCAATCAACCACAGATTGTATAGTACTGTAATTTTTTACCCCACTGAGGCATTTAATTTGCATGAATATATTACAAACTGGATATATGAGCATACTTTTTTCTTCATATAATTTGATCCTTGCTTGCTTGCTTGCTAAGTCACCTCAGTCGTGTCTGACTCTGTGTGACCCCACAGACAGTAGCCCACCAGGCTCCCCCGTCTCTGGGATTCTCCAGGCAAGAACACTGGAGTGGGTTGCCATTTCCTTCTCCAATGCATGAAAGTGAAAAGTGAAAGCGAAGTCACTCAGTCGTGTCCGACTCTTCGCAACCCCATGGACTGCAGCCTACCAGGCTCCTCCATCCATGGGATTTTCCAGGCAAGAGTACTGGAGTGGGGTGCCATCGCCTTCTCTGAATTTGATCCTAGACTATTAGATATGGGTAGATAGACACATACATAGACACATAGATGCTCAAGTTTATGTTTATAACATAAGGATACAGAAAGTTTAAAATAAAAGAATGGAAAAGCCAAACATTGGTCTTTGAAAATACTTACAAAATTGATAAATCTCTAGTGCGACTGACTTTAAAAGGAAAAAAGGCAAATTATTAATGTCAAAATTGAAAAGGGAACTATCACTATTGATCTTTCAGACATTGAAAAGACAGAAGTATGTTATGAACAATTTTACAGCAGCACAGTTGAAAATCTGAATGAAATGGACACATTCTTATAAAAACAAACCTTATTAAATGAAACAGAAACAGACCCTCACATCTATATACTTGCCATTCACAACAGAGTTACGTGTGTGCGTTCATGCTCAGTCATGTCCAAGTCTTTGCCACCCCATGGACTGTAGCCCGCCAGGCTCCTCAGTCCATGGGATTTCCCAGGCAACAATACAGAAGTGAATTGGCATTTCCTTCTTCAGGGGATCTTCCTGACCCAGAGATCAAATGGCCTCCTGCATTGGCAGGTGGATTCCTTAACAACTGCACCACTTGGGAAGCCCAACGAAGGTATGATACGTCACAAAGAGTAACAGTTCAGCAAGTAGTTCTGAGACAATTTCCAAATAGAAAAAAAGTTAAATAAAGCTGAATACTACCTCACACCAAAATTCCAGAATATTTGTAGATTCAAATGTGAAAGGCAACAAAATAAATTTAGAAGAGAATATAGATTAACTTCATAACCTCAGGATAGAAAAAGATTTCTTAAATAGTACTTAAAACCACAGACTCTTAACCACAGAGGAAAAGATTGAAAAATGAGAGTTCCCTAAAATTAAGACTTCTTATTCATCAAACAAGCAGGAGAATAAAAGGGTAAGCAACAGAATGGGAGAGGTTATTTGCAACACATTTAACTCACAGTCCTATGAAGAACTCATAGAAATCAACATGAAAACACAGACAACCCATTGGTAAAATGCACAAGATACTTCACAAGAGTGTTCTCCAAATGGCCAATAAATATGTATGAAAGTGCTTTACCTCCTTAATCAAAGAAATGCAAATTTAAAATCCCAGTGTTAAACAATTACAATCTCACCAGGATGGCTAACGTTAGTTAAAAGGATTGACAATACAAATGTAAGAAAAAATGTTAGCCACTGGAACTTTCATACACTGCAAATGGGATTATAAATTAATTAGTACCACCACCATGAAGCAGTTTACCATCACCTATTAAAGCTGAAGAAGTGCATTCCTTGTGACTCAGCAATTCCACTCCAAATAGAAACATATGCACAGAAGGTGGTAGGATGTTCACAGGAGCACTAGCCAAAAGCAAGTGCATAATGAAGAAATAAGTCGTGGGGTATTCATATTATAGGATGCTATACAAAATGAAAATAAACTGCTCAAACAAAAAGAAGTATTTCATAAATACAATATTGAGCAAAGAAGCCAGACACAAAAGAATATATAATGTATGATTAAATTTCTAGTATAAGTGAGACAGGGCCTTGGTAATTTACAGTACATGCAAAGGAGTAATTATACTATTTGACTATGGAATTTAACTTGCATAAGAAGAGAGGGTATGGGGGAGAATGGAGCAGTGAAAAGATTGGGGTTGAGTTTCTAGGAAAAATGAGCTGGAACCTCCATGTATATAATTGTATTATTTAAAATAGCCAAGATACAGAAAAAACCTAAGTGACCATCAGTGGATGAATGGATAAAGAAATAATGAATGGAATATTATTCAGTCATAAAACAGGAAGAAATATTGCCATTTGGGACAATATGGACAGAACTTGAAGGCATTATGCTAAGTGAAATAAGTCAGAGAGAGAGAGACAAAACTTATATGTCTCACTTACATGTGGAATCTTGGGGAAAAAAAAAAATTTCATTAGATACAGAGAGCAGACGAAGTGGGGAATGGGGGGTGGCCGAAATAGATGAAAGGGGTCAAAAGGTACAAACTTGCAGTTATAAAATAAATACATCCTGGGGATGTCACATGTGGCATCGTGACTACAGTTAACAATAATGTGTCGTATATTTGAAAGCTGCTAAAAGAATGAGTCTTAAAAGTTCTCATCACAGGGAAAAAAATTGTAACTATGTGGTAATAGATGTTAACTCGATTTATTGGGGTATTGTGTAATATATACACATGATTATGTATGTATTATCATGCTATACAAATCATTGTACAAATGTACAAATCACTGTGTTGTACGCTTGTGACTAATATGATGTTATATGTCACATACTTCAGTGTTTTAAAAAGCGAGCTGGAGAGACAGGAGGTCTCAGAGAATGCAGTGCCTGGAGGGGTCGTGGTGACTGGTATCCAGAAAGTCTAGAGAATGACCACAGAGGTAAGTGCAGATGGGGAAGGGGAGATGATATGGGGCGGGGGGTCTAGATTCTGAGAGGCCTGGGTATGGAAGTGACCATCAGTGTGTATGTTAAAAATCACCGAGAACCAAGACAGGAATGAATCTGAAGAGACTGACAGTGAGCTGGGAGCTCCAATCACTGAACCAAGTGATAATACGGCCCAAGGGGTTGTGGATAGTGGGTGACATAGTCTGATGATATGAAGTTAAAACTGGATGAATCTAGGCAGGATGTGGGGAATGGCCTGGAAGCATCAATGAGGGAAGAAGAGGACAGCTTCAGGCTCAGGAGTGCCAGGGGGCAGGAGCTGGGCGTTGGGAAGAGAATGACTGGGTAGCAGTGACCTGCGGGGGTGGATGTCCATGTTAAGCTTAGAACAAGAAGCTAAGGAGAGCTTTCACAAATGAGGCAGAGGGTGTAGGGGTTTTCAAACGGCCAAGGGTTTGGGGGGTTGAGGAGGGGTGGGAGACATGCTCAGGATATTGGAAGGGTAGTGCCATACAGAGATGAGGAGGGTAGGAGCAGAGAAGTGGCTTAGTTATCTGGGGAGTGAGTGACCACAGCTGAAGGTACAATGAGACAAGTCCTCATAGACTGAAAAGAGATTTTGGTGGAAAGGCTGCCAGTGTCCAGTGTTTTGTTTTTTGGTTTTTTTTTTTTGGTAGTAGTTAAATTACCTTGTTTAGTGTGTCAGCTTTCTGGTTTCTTTTTTTCCTGTTTTACAAATTTTAAATGTCACTTGCTTTGGAAATATAGAATTATTGATTTTCAAAATGTATTTTAATTTTCCTGTCTAAACCCTATTGAATTATTATTTTTAATTAATTTTTACTGGAGTATAGTTGATTTGCAATGTTGTGTTGGTTTCAGGTCTATAGCAAAGTGAACCCATCATACATATACAGAGATTCACTCTTTTTTAAGATTCTTTACCCAGGCAGATTATTACAGGGTGTTGAGTAGAGCTCCCAGGGCTATACAGTAGGTTTTTAATAGTTATCTATTTTATATACAGTAGCAGCAGCAGCAGTGCATATATGTCAATCTCAATCTCCCAGTTTATCTCTCCCCCTTTCCATGTGTTGGTTAGTGCTAATTTTCGTCTTGTGCTTTGGAAGTTTTGTTTTCTTTATTTTCTTTTGTTGAGGGATGTGTGCGTGCACGCGTGTGTGTGGTTGGCTCTCTGTGAGCTCACTCTCCTGTAGCAGGTTTATTGCTGCCTGCATCAAAGACCAGGTTTTCTCATTCAACAGAAATGGAGTCGGGGGCTGGGGGCGTGTGGTGAAGAGGCACCAGGCAGCTTAGACTTGGTTCTGGAGTTGCTCTCACCTCCTTGGTCTGAGTTGCTTTCATCTCCATCCTGCCAGAGTGAACGACTACCCTCCTCCCAGCTGCAGCCCATACGTATGGCCCCAGCTTTCTTAGACTCCTATCACTTGAGGAAGCCCATCTCTGTTCCAGGTTCACCTGTGGAGCCTGGCTCCTGGCTCCCAGCCTTGAGGGCAAAAAGCTGCAAGGCAGGATGGGAAATATAGTAGCATTACTACCAGATTCCTTACACTGAGTGGACCAAATTTCAGCTGGATCAAAGATGTGAAGGTGAAACGAGAACCTAAGTTTTAAAAAATAGTCCAAGTTGGAAAAGGTTTTTAGGAAAGGATTTTTTTTTTTTAATTGAAAGATAAAAAGATCATACAATGAGTTAGGAGCTCTTACAAATCAATGCTTTAATTGAGATAAGACTGACATGTAACATTGTATTAGTGACAGAGGTACAACATAATGATTCTGTATTTGTAAATGTTGCAAAATGATCACCACAGTAAATCTAGTTAATATCCATCACTATATATAGATACACATTTTTTTCTTGTGATGAAAATTTTTAAGATCTATTCTTCCAGCAACTTTCAAATATACAGCATAGTATTATTAACCATGATCACTAGATTGTATGTTTTATCCCAGTGACATTTATTTTATAGCTGGAACTTCGTAGCTTTCGACTACCTTCACCCATTTTGCACACTCACCACCCCCTGTCTCTGGCAACTACCTATCTGTTTCTGTGTCTATGAGTTCAAGATGTTTTTATTTTTATTTTAGATTTCACATGTAAGTAAGATCATACTGTCTTTGTTTTTCTATGTCTCACTTACTTCACTTAATATTATGCTCTCAAGTTCCATCCATGTGTCACAAATGGCAAGATTTCCCTCTCTTTTTATTTTTCCATTTCTTTTTAATTTTCCATTGTGTCTGTGTGTGTGTACCACAGCTTCTTTATCCATTCATCCAATGATGGACACAGTTTGTTTCCACATCTTGGCTATTGTCAATAAAGCTGCAGTGAACATGGGTACAGGTTTCTTTTCAAATTAGTGTTTTCATTTCCTTGCAAATCAAATATTTGAATGACCAAAAATGCCCAATAGAGAAATCAATAAAATATACACCGTTCACAGAAAAAATACATGTATATATACTTAATATATAAAGAATCTAAAAACATCACTATGAAATAAAGGCAAATTAAAGCTATAATAGGGACTTCCCTGGTGGTCCAGTGGCTAAGACTCTGTGCTCCCAATGCAGGGGGCCCAGGTCTGATCCCTTGTCAGGGAACTAGATCCTGCATGCTGCAACTAAGACCCAGCATAGCCAAATACATAATTTATTTTTACAAAAAGCTATAATAAATGCTATTTTCACTTGCCTACTGTCCCACAAGGTAAATTATCAGCTACTCAATGTTCGCATGGTGCTTACGTATCACAAATCAGATGGATCAAAGAAATACTTAACATATTTAAAGATATTTATTTTTATATTTATCTGTTTGGCTGCCCTGGGTCTTATTTACAGCATGTGGGATCTAGTTCCCTGATCAGAGATCGAACCTGGGCTCTCTGCATTAATAGTGCAGAGTCTTAGCTACTGACCCACCAGGAAAATCCCTGCTTGACATATTTTTGATGTGTTCAGTGTCCCTGTGCATTTAAATATGCTGTTCCTTCTGAATAGAAGGACAATCCTTCAACCCTTTGTCATTAGATTTACATCTAACTCCAACTCATTTTTCAAAACACAGTCTATCTCACCTTCTCCAGGAAGACTTTCTGGATTACCATGACAACCACCCTAGTCTGATTAATTTCTCTTCTGGGTAATTTTTTTTTAATTTGATCATATTCTTGTCTCATTGATTTCAACCCTTGATTTACTTGTTCTTTTTCTCAACTACTCTGTAAGAGCACCAAGTCTAATTAGATTTTGCGTTCCCAAGGCCTCGCTCATTGGAAGCACTCAAAGATTCTTTGTTGGATGTATGAATGAAGAATTTGTTACTTCGAGGGGAGATCATATGTGGTGATTTAGTGACTCTGGGTTATGTGTCAAGCACACTCCACTGGGAGGCAGTGTTGTGCAGTGAAAAGCTCTTAGCTTTGCATGTATGCCTGGTTCCCACATCACTCTCACCACCTTCTACCTGCCTGTTCCAGGGCCATGCAAAATCTTCTCAAGACACCAGCAAAACGAGAAGAGTATTTTTCTTATAAGATTATCATGAGGATTAAAAATAACTAAGGTAGATTCAGGAAAAGTGTCCAGCATATTGTAGGTATATTTATCATAAGGAGTGCGTGTATGTTAGTCGCTCAGTAGTATCCAACTCTTTGTGACCCAATGGGCCATAGCCCACCAGGCTCCTCTGTCCATGGAATTCTCCAGGGAAGAATACTGGAGTGGGTAGCCATTTCGTTCTCCAGGAGATCTTCCCAACCCAGGGATCGAACCTGGGTCTCCTGCATTGCAGGAGACTTTACCATCTGAGTCATCAGGGAAGCCCCTTATCATAAGGTAATTCTCGATTTCTTGCTTATATGCTAATAGCCCCAATTGCAAGTAAAAGTCTAGTTCAAAGAAGTGTTCTTCAAAATAATGTTGCAAATTATGGTTTCCAAAAAGGCTGTCAGCCCATTTCTTACCTCTCTCAGAGGTCGTGGGGTTGCAAGGGTTCAGAGGTTCTCAGGACTCCATGGCACTAGGAGTCCCACTGGGACTTAGGCAAGTCAAGAGCTTTAGAGACTGTTACCGCCAGGCCCTGGTTCAGCTGTGCGTGCTTAAGGCACACAGATTTTTACGCACCGGCCTGGGAAACAAGCCACTATCTATAATTCTGTTTCTATGGGGAAAGGCTTTTTGTGTTCCAAACAACCCACATACTATTGAACTCCTGGAACACAACCTATTGGTCAGCTGGGACCAGCTGACTGGGTTTATATGGCTAGGCAGCAGCTAGAGTGACTACACGATGTGGATCTAACAATCACAAATTCTCTCCAGTGACTAATCTAGCTGTGGTCTCCACAACTGAAGAGGAATTTAAAAAAAAACTGGAGAGGATTCTACAAAGAACCACAAAAATGTTTAAAGAGCTGCAGGAAAATCTAGTCTGATCTCTATCGTGGCCAGAGGATTCCAGAAACTACCCCCGTGATTTGAGCGAGTGTGTGTTCCGTCACTCTGCCGTATCTGACTCTTTGCGACCCTATGGACTGTACCCTGCCAGGCTCCTCTGTCCATGGGATTCCTGAGGCAAGAATACTGGAGCAGGTTTCTACTTCCTCCTTCAGGGGAATTTCCTGACCCTGAGATCGAACCCAAGTCCCCTGCATCTCCTACATTGCAGGTGGATTCTTTACCACTGAGCCACTGGGGAATCACAATCCCTGCAATAATCACTCTCAAATGAAAAAAAGTGTTTGATTCTGCACTGTGTCAAATACCTTTATCATTTTCTGATTGATTATAAATTCATAGGGAAGGGAGCCAAAGTTCGTTGAGTACTCACCTTGGGATCAGGCAGGCCTCTTCCATACAATTCTTAAGTTTATTCTCAGAGACACCCTGCCAGACAGACATTATGATGTCTGTTTTACAGATGAGAAAACTGAGATTCAACATGATTAATTTGCCAAAAATTTTACAGCTAAATATACAGAACCAGAGATCAAACTGCCAACATCTGTTGGATCATCAAAAAAGCAAGAGAGTTCCAGAAATATATCTACTTCTGCTTTATTGACTATGCCAAAGCCTTTGACTGTGTGGATCACAACAAACTGTGGAAAATTCTGAAAGAGATGGGAATACCAGACCACCTGACCTGCCTCCTGAGAAATCTGTATGCAGGTCAAGAAACAACAGTTAGAACTGGACATGGAGCAACAGACTGGTTCCAGATTGGGAAAGGAGTACACGTCAAGGCTGTATATTGTCACCCTGCTTATTTAACTTATATGCAGAGTACATCATGAGAAACACTGGGCTGGAAGAAGCACAAGCTGGAATCAAGACTGCTGGGAGAAATATCAATAACCTCAGATATGCAGATGACACCACCCTTATGGCAGAAAGTGAAGAGGAACTAAAAAGCCTCTTGATGAAAGTGAAAGAGGAGAGTGAAAAAGCTGGCTTAAAACTCAGCATTCAGAAAACTAACATCATGGCACCTGGTTCCATCACTTCATGGCAAATGGATGGGGAAACAGTGGAAACAGGGTCAGACTTTATTTTTTTGGGCTCCACCCAAAATCACTGCAGATGGTGACTTCAGCCATGAAATTAAAAGACACTTGCTCCTTGGAAGAAAAACTATGACCAACCCAGAGAGCATATTAAAAAGAAGAGATATTATTTTTCCAACAAGGATCCGTCTAGTCAAAGCTATGGTTTTCCCAATAGTCATGTATGGATGTGAGAGTTGGACTATAAAGAAAGCTGAGGGTGGAAGAATTGATGCGTTTGAACTGTGGTGTTGGAGAAGACTCTTGAGAGTCCCTTGGAAAAGAAGGGGATCCAACCAGTCCATCCTAAAGGAAATCAGTCTTGAATATTCATTGGAAGGACTAATACTAAAGCTAAAACTCCAATACTTTGGCCACCTGATGTGAAGAGCTGACTCATTTGAAAAGACCCTGATGCTGGCAAAGATTGAAGGTGGGAGGAGAAGGGGACGACAGAGGATGAGATGGTTGGATGGCATCACCGACTCAATGGACCTGAGCTTGATTAAACTCCGGGAGTTGGTGATGGACAGGGTGGCCTGCCGTGCTGCAGTCCATGGGATCACAAAGAGTCGGACATGACTGAGTGACTGAACTGAACTGAATCATATAGAACATAGATTCAAATCCAGGCCAGATTAATTTCAAAGTGTTTCCAACAATCAATTTTCTACACGATTGCCAGAAAAATATGTAAACTTTCTGAAATATCAACACGATCATGTCCATCCCCACAAATCACAGCGCGCTGGCTCCATGATGCTCCTGGGAACTGAGCCTCTCAATGTGGCAGACAGGACCCAGTGCCCTCGCTCCTGCAAACCTACCTTGACTCCTGTCATCACCCACTCTCCTCAGCCCCAGGTCTGTGTTCAGGTATTTTCCCATTTCTCTATTCCTCCAGATGTGTCCAGCCTCCAGGCTTTCACACAGGCTTTTTCTCCTGCTTTCTTCCCTTTTTTCCTCTATTAACCAACTTTCTCTCCTTCCCACTGTGGACTTCAGCTCATACACGCCTTTCTTTGATGTCCTCCCTGGACCTTCAAGTACCACCTAGACAACCCCTCCCCATGGTCTCACAACAGGTTGCATTTTCCACATAATAGCATGTATTGCACTGAAGTGTAACTGCATGTTGATTTAGCCTTAGACATCCCCTACCCAACACATACATACACACACCCCTGACTCAATTACCATTTGTTAAATAAATGTTGAATTATCACACCGCAGGTTATTTTTACAAACAAGAGTTTAAAAAATTGACAGTTACATTTGCCTTTTTTAAAAAAGAGGATTTACAGTGATCCTGATCACAGTACGGCTCTCTCTTGTTTTCTGATGTTTTCTTGAGAGAAGGAAAAGTACAGCCACCAGTAGCATACTGGGAGTTATGTAAACCATCAGCATGCCCATGGGAGTGTGTACCCCAGGGACATCATCCATCACCTGAGTCATGGCAGAAAAGCGAGATGGTGAACCTTCCATCCCTTTGCTTCAGGAAGGACCCAGGGAATCCATAACTTTCAAAAGAACATTGATCCTTGTCCTGTCCTCCAGAGAGAAATCTCCCATACTATCTGGTGTCAAACAAGCCTTGGGGTTAGGAAATTCTTCCCTTTGCTTAACATTAATAAGCCCATTCTTTTTGTATTCTTGGCAACAGAGAAAACAGCCATCACCCTCTGTGCCATGACTCTTCTGAAGTCTGTGTTCAGCGCTGATGCTTCTCAAGTGACCCTGAAGCTTTTTCTCTCTAGGGTAAATAATCCCAGGTCTTTAGCCCTTCTTTGCTGGTCACTGAATGACTGTTTTGCTTTTCTCTGAACTCTCTCCACATTCTCTGAATCCCATTGAGCAATGGAGAATCAGAGCTGGCCCAGCTCCGTTACAGTTCTGATCTGTGCAGAGCAGTGTAGCAATTACCTCATGATATAGACATGCTTTTCATTTGCCACAGTTCTCTGCTTGCATTTTTTTTTCAATCAACAGAACTGCAGGGTTGTGACAATTCCTCCCGGTCAGCTGGCTATCCACTAAAGCTATACTTTTAATTTTCCAGCCAACTGCCTTTGAGTGGCTGGCACCTTGCCTTTGAACATGTTCCCTTTTCAACTCCAAGTGCATAATCCTGAATTTTTTTTTTTTTTTTTTTTTTTTGCTGAACTGCATCCGGTCTATGTCCCATTATTTCAGTTGATCAGCATTGCCTTCTAGGACCATTGTAGCCTGCAGAGATCTTTCCGTTTGTGACACTTCAAGGTCTGGGTTTTTGTTGCCTGCTTTGCATTTTCTGTTGATCAGTGCATTAGTCAGATTACATTAAATTGTACTGCTATAAACAAATCATCTCCAAATCTCAATGACTTATGACCAGAGTTTTGAGTTCTCTTTTCCACTCATACTACATTTCCTACACTGGTCATCAGAGGGACTCTGACCATCAGAGTCACTCCATGGTCCAGGTTGGTCCATTTTGTTGTGCTACCACCTCAACTCAAGGCTTCTAGGTTGGCTGGGGCAGGGTCACAGAGCATGGAGAATGGAGGTATTTGGCATGTTTATTCCATCTAGAAGTGATACACATTGCTTATGCTACCATTTCTTTGATGCAAGCAAGTCATGTTCTTGTGACTCATTCCAAGGGCGATACGTGCCCCAAAGGACTGAAGAACCAGAGAAAAATGCTGGTACTCACAGAAGGTCTCCCACAGTCAATGAGATCGCAGCTTTTCTAAACACCTCAGTCTTGTCTTTTATTTCTGCATGTATGCTCAGTTGCTCTGTTGTGTCTGACTCCTTGTGGCCCCATGGACTGTAGCCCACAAGGCTCCTCTGTCCATGGAATTTTCCAGGCAAGAATACTGGAGTGGGTTGCCATTTCCTGCTCTAGCCTGTGATTGAACCCATGTCTCTTGCATCTCCTGAATTGGCAGGTGGATTCTTTACCACTAGCACCACCAGAATTTATTTCTGCATCATCCATAAATGCGTAGGGACTTGTAGATTCTGGATCTGCTTCTCGTCCACAAAAATAGAGGCAGTTTTTTTTTGTTGTTGTTGTTGTTTTTTCTCCCACGGTCTAGATTATACACGAGGATATTAGGTCTAAGACCAGATTCTGCAAAAAGCTACTAGCAGAATATCAAGGCTGAGTCACTGATAATGTTTTCTCTCTACAAATAGGAGAGCTGTGAAAGATAGAATTGTTAGGGAACCAGTGGCATGAACATGTGAGAGATAACTGTCTCTCAGTCCACCAGATCTGCTGCTTAGTGAGACTTGCTACTATAACTTCATATTTTACAAACAGTAGATAGAAGTGCAGACCATCCCCAGTGGTTTTTAAATCTAAATAAGACAAAGACAATCAAATCTAAATGGAGAAGTGAGACTGCAGACAAAGGATTATGGATTGGGAATTTGAGTTGTATTTTGCGTCTAGGGAGCTCTGTGACCTTGGGAAAGTCATTCCACCACATGAACCTCAAGTTCCAGCTCTTTCCTGGAATAAGGTGGGACTTGATTTATGGCATGGGACAACAGACTGGTTCCAAATAGGAAAAGGAGTGCGTCAAGGCTGTATATTGTCAGCCTGCTTATTTAACTTATATGCAGAGTACATCATGAGAAACACTGGGCTGGAAGAAGCACAAGCTGGAATCAAGACTGCTGGGAGAAATATCAATAACCTCAGATATGCAGATGACACCACCTTTATGGCAGAAAGTGAAGAGGAGCTAAAAAGCCTCTTGATGAAAGTGAAAGAGGAGAGTGAAAAAGCTGGCTTAAAGCTCAACGTTCAGAAAATGGTCATGGCATCTGGTCCCATGACTTCATGGGACATAGATGGGGAAACAGTGGAAACAGTGTCAGACTTTATTTTTTTGCCCTCCAGAGTCACTGCAGATGGTTACTGCAGTCATGAAATTAAAAGACACTTACTCCTTGGAAGAAAAGTTATGACCAATCTAGATAGCACATTGAAAAGCAGAGACATTACTTTGCCAACAAAGGTCCGTGAAGTCAAGGCTATGGTTTTTCTTGAAGTCATGTATGTTTATGAGAGTTGGACTGTGAAGAAAGCTGAGCACCGAAGAATTGATGCTTTTGAACTGTGGTGTTGGAGAAGACTCTTGAGAGTCCCTTGGACTGCAAGGAGATCTAACCAGTCCATTCTGAAGGAGATCAGCCCTGGGATTTCTTTGGAAGGAATGATGCTAAAGCTGAAACTCCAGTACTTTGGCCACCTCATGTGAAGAGTTGACTCATTGGAAAAGACTCTGATGCTGGGAGGGATTGGGGGCAGGAGGAGAAGGGGACAACAGAGGATGAGATGGCTGGATGGCATCACTGACTTGCTGGACGTGAGTCTGAGTGAACTCAGGGAGTTGGTGATGGACAGGGAGGCAGGTGCTGTGATTCATGGGGTCGCAAAGAGTCGGACACGACTGAGCGACTGAACTGAACTGAACTGAACTGATTTATGGCTCTCAGCTTTAGCTGTTAATCAGAATCCCCTGAAGAGCTTTTTATACAGATTCTTAAGCCTCACCTGACCTTCTAAATCATCTAGGGCAGGACCGGGAATCTATTTAGAGTTGAGGACATCATCTCTAATCTTTCAGTGTGGAGTGCTCCACCACTGATGCTTCTGAACTGTGGTGCTGGAGAAGACTTGAGAGTCCCCTGGACAGCAAGGAGATCAAACCAGTCAACCCAGTGAATGTGAGTATGAATGTGAGAGATGGCTGGATGGCATCACCGAATCGATGGACGTGCTGCTACCGCTACTACTGCTGCTAAGTCACTTCAGTCGTGTCCGACTCTGTGTGACCACAGACAGCAGCCCACCAGGCTCCCCCGTCCCTGGGATTCTCCAGGCAAGAACACTGGAGTGGGTTGCCATTTCCTTCTCCAATGCATGAAAGTGAAAAGTGAAAGGGAAGTCGCTCAGTTGTGTCCAACCCTCAGCGACCCCATGGACTACAGCCTTCCAGGCTCCTCTGTCCATGGGATTTTCCAGGCAGGAGTACTGGAGTGGGGTGCCATTGCCTTCTCCACAATGGACATGAGTTTGAGTAAATTCCAGGAGTTGGTGATGGACAGGGAAGCCTGACATGTTGCAGTCCTTGGGGTCGCAAAACGTCGGACACGACTGAGCAACTGAACTGAACTGATGGATGAGAATTGGACTATAAAGAAAGCTGAGTGCTGAAGAATTGGTGCTTTTGAACTGTGGTGTTGGAGAACTTCTGAGAGTCCTTTGGCCTGTAGGAGATCAGACTAGTCCATCCTAAAGGAAATCAGTCCTGAATAATCATTGGAATAACTAATGCTGAAGCTGAAACGCCCGTATTTTGGCCACGTGATGCGACGAGCTGACTCATTGGAAAAGACCCTGATGCTGGGAAATATTGAAGGCAGAGGAGAAGGGGATGACAGAAGATGAGATGGTTGGATGGCATCAACTCAATGGACATGAGTTTGAGTAAGCTCTGGGAGTTGGTGATGGACAGGGAAGCATGGTGTGCTGTCCATGGGATTGCAAAGTCATATACAATTTAGCGACTGAACAGCAAAAACCCCACCATTCTGTCCTTGAGCCTGTCTCAGATTTTTCACACGGCATATTTCCAGGATTCCGTGTTTTTAATCGGAACCTAGAAAGCAAAAAACTGAATTCATCATTCAACCCTGAATGAAAATATCGTTTTGTGTAGGTGAATGGTACAATCTTTCATCCCATTAGTGAAGCCAGAAAAGCCTGGGTTCATTTTATATTCTTCCCTTTCCCACCCAGTTAATCTTTCAGTCCTGAACATCTCTCCCCTTTATGCCTAGAGCCCTGGCTCAGACTTTCACTGTTGCTGGGACTATTGCATTAGCCTCTTTCTAGATTTCCCTGAGTTGAATCTCACTGATTCCACCTCCTACCCTATCCATAACCCTCAGTTTCAGAGTGGACATTCTAACATAAAATATCTGCTAAAAAATCTTCAATGCTTTTCCCATCACTACTAGTTTAAAATATAAATTCTCTTGTATTTGCACATAGACATTCAAGGTCCTTCAAGATTTCACCCCAGCATTTCAAGGTCATTGGCAGTGGCTTCACTGCTGACACCATACTCAAATCAGTCCTTAGCCACTAGTGGTCCCTCAGCTTCTCCATGTCTTTGTACACATTGTTCTCCAATGGAAACATTATTCCCACACCTGTTTTCTGAATATGATCTGCTCGCTGCCAGCTCTGGGAAGTCTTCACAGTCTTCTCCTGATAGACTAAGAAACCACTTCTCCTTTTTTCCCACTGTGCTTTGCTTGTTACCAATCTAAACTCATACTGCTTACCACATGATAGACCAATAAATTGAGAGATGAGTTGTTGGGGCAAGAAATAATGACTTTATTCAGAAAGCCAGCAGATTGAGATGGTAGACCAGTGTCCTAAAGAACCATTTTACCCAAGTTAGAATCCAGGCTTCTTTTATTCTAAAAGGGGAAGGGGTGTGGTTGGTTGCTGCAGACTTCCTGGTGCTGGAGTCCTTTGTTCTTACAGCTGTCCACATAGGTCCGGTCATGATGTTCCTGTAAACTTCCAACAAGATAAATGTTACTCACCATTCTGCAGTTTTGTTTTGTTTTTTAATCTCTCTATGAATGGGAAAGTTTTATACCTTTAAAGGTCAGAGCCTTGAGAATGAGCTATCCTGTATATTTCAGGCTACAGGAAATATAATTAACTTGTGTCAAAAGCAATAGAATACAAAGGTTAAAGTAAAAGAAACAGATTCAATATGGAGCCAGATTTGTTCTTCCCTATTACAGGCTCACGCTTCTATAATAGCATTTGTTTGACTGGGTTATAATGGCTTTTCTGCGTATCTACCTCCACTACTGGAAGGGAAGCTACTGAGGGCCTGGGGCAATGCCTTGCACAAAGCACAAATATAAGATAATGAATGAATGAATGACCCTGTCAGTTATAAACATCCTGTAAGCCTAGAAATGCTTCAGAACAAAAATATGAGGTAAAATATTAAATTTCATGATTAAATTAACACCTAAGTAATCATTTGCAGCAAGGTGGGAATGGACAGAGGTCTCAGCAGGGAGTGGGCAAAAGATGAGGAAAGAAGAGCAATGCAATCCTGGGCAGAACAGAAAACCAACGTCCTGATCCCAGCTCTGCGTCCTTAATAGCGAAGCTATTTTACAAGATTGAGTTAGAAGTGAAGTGACTAGAAAATTAAGATCAATTTGATTGAAAGCCACTGAATACCATAATTTCACAAAAGAACCGTTTAAGTGCTTAAAGTAAATAATGTTCACTTCCAGCTGCTTTTCTCTGACCCTCTTCTCCAATATTGACATGGGCTAAGCCTAAAAAAGCTGAAACTCTCCTTAGAAAAGAGAAAAGATGTAGAATGTCCAAAGTGAAGCATCTTCCCATTGGCTCTTCTCTGAAGGGAAACTTCACTGACAGGCTCCTTAAAGCTCCTGCCATCTGCTTATCTTTGTTCAGTCACAGACTCTGCAACCTCATGGACTGTAGCCAACCAGGCTCCTTTGTCCATGGAATTTCTCAGGCAAGAATACTGGAGTGGGTTGCCATTTGCTTCTCTAGGGGATAGACACCACCCAGGGATCAAACCCAGGTCTCGCATTGGCAGGCAGATTCTTTACCATTAACGCCACCTGGGAAGGCCCCAGGACCAGGGCTCAAAGAGGAAGTTTCTGCGGTCAAGACCCTCATCTCCGTGAAAAATGTCTCGCTTTTAATACATTTCTTGTTTAAACAAACCTTAGAGGACCATTTGGTGCCAGATTCTTAGAACCGGCGTACAATGAATTTTTTTCTTTGCTATTTATGCTACCCAGCCTGTAGACTTTAACTTAACAAAGAATGTTTAGTATAAGGTAGCAATGTGAATGAATAGTTTTTTGTGTGCTTACTAAAAATGGGGGCTCCAAAGAACAAATCAAAAATCCATTAGGAATAATTCTGCTTTACCCAGTGATGGACAGAAATCATGCAGGGAAATGGGAGGGAATTATGAAAGACCTTATTCTAAAGAGGCAGCAGTGTCAAATGTCATTCAAATAACTGTTGAACGAAAATCAGCCCAGACAACTGCTCAGATGTAGGAATGAGCCACCACACCCAGCCCTCTGTGTCTCTCCTTCTGTGTCTCAGTCTCTATGTCTCTGTCACACACACACACACACACACACACATACACACATACACACACACACACACACACACACACACACACACACACTTCACAAATAAATTCTCTCAATCAGAACCATATCAGGGCAAAGCTCCTCTTTTGGCTTGATACTTAAACTTTCCAATAATTACTGGTATGAAATTCTTTAGCAGCAAAGAACAAGGTCCTTCTCTATAACTCCTTTTTGTTCTGAAGGTAAAGACAAAGGCTCTTTAAAAAAAAATTTTATTGGAGTATCGTTGATTTACAATGTTGTATTAGTTTCAGGTGTTCAGCAAAGTGCATCCGTTATACATATACATACATCCACTCCTTTTTTAGATTCTTTTCGGATATAGGCTGTTACAGAATATTGAGTAGAGTTCCCTGTGCGGTACTGAAGGTCCTTGCTAATTATTTTATATATAGTAGTATATATATGTCAGTCCCATTCTCCCAATTTATCTCTCCCCTGCTTATCTTCTGGTAAGTGTAAGTTTGTTTTCTACATTTTTGACTCAAATTCTGTTTTGTAAATAAGTTCATTTGTACCCTTTATTTAGATTCCACATATAAGCAGTATGATATGATATTTATCTTTCTGTGTCTGATTTAAGACATAGTTTCTCACAATCACCTAAGGCCCAACATAGTCTAACAGCCATTAACTCTTCCATCTTTTGTAATCTGCTTCCTTCCACTCTGTATTTCAGCCCTAATGTCTTTATTTCAGTCCTTCATAAGTGCGGAACTCACTGCCACTTTAGGACCTTTAAAATGCCTGAAACCCTGTCTTCTTTCACTACAAGCTTTTAAAATTTTTTTATTTATTTTAATTGGGAGATAATTGCTTTATGATATTATATTGGTTTCTGTCATGCATCAACATTAATCAGCCATAGGTATATATATGTCCCCTCCCTCTTGAACCTCCCTCCCACCTCCCACCCCATCCTACCCCTATAGGTTGTCACAGAGCACTGGGTTTGAACTCCCTGTGTTATACAGCAAATTAGATACTGGCTATCTACTCCTTGGAAGAAAAGTTATGACCAACCTAGATAGCATACTCAAAAGCAGAGACATTACTTTGCCAACAAAGGCCCGTCTAGTCAAGGCTATGGTTTTTCTTGAAGTCATGTATGGTTGTGAGAGTTGGACTGTGAAGAAGGCTGAGCACCGAAGAATTGATGCTTTTGAACTGTGGTGTTGGAGAAGACTCTTGAGAGTCCCTTGGACTGCAAGGAGATCTAACCAGTCCATTCTGAAGGAGATCAGCCCTGGGATTTCTTTGGAAGGAATGATGCTAAAGCTGAAACTCCAGTACTATGGCCACCTCATGCGAGGAGTTGACTCATTGGAAAAGACTTTGATGCTGGGAGGGATTGAGGGCAGGAGGAGAAGGGGACGACAGAGGATGAGATGGCTGGATGGCATCACTGACTTGCTGGACGTGAGTCTGAGTGAGCTCCAGGAGTTGGTTATGGACAGGGAGGCCTGGCGTGCTGCGATTCATGGGATCACAAAGAGTTGGACACGACAGTGATTGAACTGAACTGAACTGAATGTATATGTTTCCATACTATACTCTCAATTCATCCCACCCTCCCCTTCTCCCACTGTGTCCGTAAGTCTGTGCTCTGTCTGCATCTCCATTGCTGCCCTGCAAATAGTTTCTTTAGTACCATCTTTCTAGATTCCGTATAAATGCATTAATATATATTTGTATTTCTCTTTCTGACTTACTTCACTCTATGTATTAGGTTCTAGGTTCATCTACCTCATTAGAACTGACTCGAATGCATTCCTTTTTATGGCCAAGTAGTAGCCTGTTGTATATATATGTACCACAACGTCTTTATCCACTCATCTGTCAGTGGACATCTAGGTTGCTTCCATGTCCTAGCTATTGTAAATAGTGCTGCAGTGAACATTGGGGTACATGTATGGTTTCCTCAGGGTATATGCCCAGCAGTAGGATTGTTGAGCCATATGGTAGTTCTATTCTTAGTTTTTAAATGAATCTCCATACTATTCTCTAAAGTGGCTGTATCAATTTACATTCCCACCAACAGTGCAAGAGGGTTCCGTTTTCTCTGCACCCTCTCCAGCATTTATTGTTTGAGGATTTTTTGATGATGGCCATTCTGACCGGTAATTCCAACTTAGCCTTCACACCTCAATGTGAACATATCTTCTTCAAGAAAGCCTTCAGGGTGCCCCAGACCAGATCAGCTTCTTTTAGAAAGTGCCCTACTGTCATGTATCTTTGCTTCATGTCACTCTTTCCATTTTTGTCATAATGTATTCATTTGTGAAATTAATTAATGTCTCATCTCCCCAACCCCAGTGGTAAACCCCAGGAAAGTGGGCCCCATTTCTGGATTTGTTAATCATCATATCTCAGTACCTAGCAAGGTTCTTAAGTACATGGTAGGGACTCAGTGCTTTTTTGTTAAGCCAATGAATAAATGAACTGGTCCAATCCAGAAAACAAAGCTAACTCTTTTCATTCTCTCTCTCAAGAACCTGAAGATATCCACACACCTTTAATTAAGATTTAACACGGACATTCTGTTTTAGAGAAAAATGCACTTCAGGACTAATTACAATTTCACAGGAGAATGAGGCAATCTTTAGTCACAGACTCTTTCTCTCTGTATCACTTCCTAGACTTACTCCAGGTTCAGGGTAGCAGAAGAAAATATTGTGTTTGTAAGTGGTTTCCTGCATCCATGCTCTTTCCAATGTGACTTGCATTTCATCAAGAGATGGAGGCTATTTCCTCACCTCTAGAATCTGGGCTGGTCTTGATGTTTACTTTGCTAATAGAATGCAGTAGAAATGACATACAGCCCATCATGACCCAGTGCCTCAGGAAGCTTCAGTTGCTTCTGTTTTTGCATTGCTGCCATGTTACGAGATCAAGCCAACACTAGCCTGCTGAAGGGTGAGAGCTGTGCGGAGCAATGTCAAGTTATCACAGACAAGGCAATTCTAGATCAGCTCTCTGCCAATCTCTAGGTAGAGATCAGCCAAGACTGTCTTAGATCAGCAAAACTGCTCAATCAACCTATAGCTAAATAAGTGCTTATTGTTTAAGTTTGGCATGGTTTGTTAAATGGCAATAACTATCTGAGATACCATTTAAGGCAATGTTTCTAGGCTCCTAAAAGTAATTACTCTTACTTCATTCCTTTTGCTTCTGCTTCAATAGCACAGAAATTTCAGGTAGATAAACCTAGTTATAAATCTTCCCTGGAACATGTATTAACCAGATGAATTTTGGACCACTTAATTAGTAGTTCTAAGGCTCAAATTTCTTATCTATAAAATATTTATTTATTTAGTTTTGGCTGCACTCGTTGCTATGCACAGGCTTTCTCTAGTTGTGGTGAGTGGAGACTACTCTTCTTTGCAGTGCTCAGACTTCTCACTGTGGTGGCTTCTCTTATCGTGGAGCACAGGTTTTAGGTGTTCTGATGCAGCAGTTGTGGCTTTCAGGCTTAGTTGGCCCGTGGCACGTGAGATCTTCCTGGACCAGGGATTGAACCCACATCCGCTGCATTGCCAGGTTAATCCTTAAGCACTGGACTGTCAGGGAAATCCTTATCTATAAAATAGAATTAATAATATTGTCACAGAGAAGGAATCTATTTGTCCCCCAAAATCTTACCTTCCTTTCTCTGTGTTTTAGATTCCCCAGCTTTTAATTGGGCACATGGCCGCCCACCTATATGACTAGATTCTGGCCAATGAGCTCTAAATGAAATATGTTTTAGAAACATTCCTAAGGAAGCTGGTACATTTCTTTCACCCCCTTTTTCTTCATTCCTTTCCTTTCTGTTGGCATGGCAGCTAGTGGCCACTTAGGGAGAGAAAGAGTTTGGATCCCTACGGACTTTGTGGAGCAGAACTTTGGAACCAGCCCTAGATTGCCTACAATGCCAGGATGATCTCCCGGAGAAGGAAATGGCAACCCATTCCAGTATTCTTGCCTGGAAAATCCCATGAACAGAGGAGCCAGGTAGGGTACAGTCCATGGGGTCGCAAAGAGTCGGACACAACTGAGCGACTTCACTTTCACTTTCACTAGACTGCCTGCCCCTGGATGTTAATGTGAGAGGAATGAAATTCTTGCTTGTTTAAGACATCATTACCTTAGGTTTCTGTTACTCACAACTGAATCTAATCCAAGTTGATCTAAATACATTCCTTGGTTTATTGTGAGTTACGCAATGGCACCCTGTTCCAGTACTTTTGCCTGGAAAATCCCATGGACAGAGGAGCCTGGAAGGCTGCAGTCCATGGGGTCACTGAGGGTCAGACATGACTGAGGGACTTCACTTTCACTTTTCACTTTCATACATTGGAGAAGGAAATGGCAACCTACTCCTGTATTCTTGCCTGGAGAATCCCAGGGACGGGGGAGCCTGGTGGGCTGCCATCTATGGGGTCACACAGAGTCGGACACGACTGAAGTGACTTAGTAGTTAGTAGTAGTAGTTCAATTCAGTTCAGTTGAATCACTCAGTCGTGTCCGACTCTTTGCGACCCCATGAATCGCAGCACGCCAGGCCTCCATGTTCATCACCATCTCCTGGAGTTCATCAGACTCACGTCCATCGAATCCGTGATGCCATCCAGCCATCTCATCCTCTGTCATCCACTTCTCCTCCTGCCCGCAATCCCTCCCAGCATCAAAGTCTTTTCCAATGAGTCAACTCTTCGCATGAAGTGGCCAAAGTACTGGAATTTCGGCTTTGGCATCATTCCTTCCAAAGAAATCCCAGGGCTGATTTCCTTCAGAATAGACTGGTTAGATCTCCTTGCAGTCCAAGGGACTCTCAAGAGTCTTCTCCAACACCACAGTTCAAAGGCATCAATTCTTCGGTGCTCAGCTTTCTTCACAGTCCAACTCTCACATCCATACATGACCACAGGAAAAACCATAGCCTTGACTAGACGGACCTTAGTTGGCAAAGTAATGTCTCTGCTTTTGAATATGCTATCTAGGTTGGTCATAACTTTTCTTCCAAGGAGTGTCTTTTAATTTCATGGCTGCAGTCACCATCTGCAATGATTTTGGAGCCCCCAAAAATGAAGTCTGACACTGTTTCCACTGTTTCCCCATCTATTTCCCATGGAGTGATAGGACCGGATGCCATGATCTTCGTTTTCTGAATGTTGAGCTTTAAGCCAACTTTTTCACTCTCCTCTTTCACTTTCATCAAGAGGCTTTTTAGTTCCTCTTCACTTTCTGCCATAAGGGTGGTGTCATCTGCATATCTGAGGTTATTGATATTTCTCCCAGCAATCTTGATTCCAGCTTGTGCTTCTTCCAGCCCAGCATTTCTCATGATGAACTCTGCATAGAAGTTAAATAAGCAGGGTGACAATATACAGCCTTGATGTACTCCTTTTCCTATTTGGAACCAGTCTGTTGTTCCATGTCCAGTTCTAACTGTTGCTTCCTGCAGCCACGAAATTAAAAGATGCTTACTCCTTGTAAGAAAAGTTATGAGCAACCTAGATAGTATATTCAAAAGCAGAGACATTACTCTGCCTACTAAGGTCCGTCTAGTCAAGGCTATGGTTTTTCCATTGGTCACGTATGGTTGTGAGAGTTGGACTGTGAAGAAGGCTGAGCGCCGAAGAATTGATGCTTTTGAACTGTGGTGTTGGAGAAGACTCTTGAGAGTCCCTTGGACTGCAAGGAGATCTAACCAGTCCATTCTGAAGGAGATCAGCCCTGGGATTTCTTTGGAAGGAATGATGCTAAAGCTGAAACTCCAGTACTTTGGCCACCTCATGCGAAGAGGTGACTCATTGGAAAAGACTTTGATGCTGGGAGGGATTGGGGGCAGGAGGAGAAGGGGACGACAGAGGATGAGATGGCTGGATGGCATCACTGACTCAATGGATGTGAGTCTGAGTGAACTCTGGGAGTTGGTGATGGACAGGGAGGCCTGACGTGCTGCGATTCATGGGGTCACAAGAGTCGGACAGGACTGAGCGACTGAACTGAACTGAACTGATAGATCTGTGAGATGTTTGTTGATTATGTTATCTAAAAGAGTTTCCTTCTTAACTCATGCATCATTAAAATAAAATTTTATCTTAATGAAATTTAGCAAACATATACATTAGCAATGTTAGTATAGCACTCACTTTGTCATAAATTTTAATTCACTCATGTAGTAATCCCCTCAAAACATGGCAAAACAGGAGAAGGTTTTTAGCCTTTTTTCCCCTCATAAACATTTTAAAACTATATTAAGAAAATACAATCTTCATATGTACTTGAAAAGTAATGTTTTATATATATATACATTTACTAAAGCCATACAGTTTCTTAACAAAAAAATTATATCGCCACTTTAAAATACTGAAAAACTTTATTTTAGCTGTTGGAAGAAGAAGTAGTCTTTAGAAAACGATTAGCATTGTAACTCTGCCATTAGCTTCTTTGGTATTCCCTACTGTGAAGATCATTATTTTGAGACTTGGAAAGTCAGCAAAAAGGCATGCAGAACCTCTCCCAGTACTGAATCAATTTTTTTTTAAGACAAATTTTCCTCAGAAATATGGTGAAACACAGAGAAGTCATTCATAATCAGTTCCTCAAGCAAAAATTCTTTTTAATTATTTGAACATTGGAAAAAAGAGCTCACAGAGAAATACTGTTCACAGTGTGTTCCATATAAGCATTTGATAGTTAATTGTCACTACCAGAGTAACTAACAGGTCCCAATTTAACGGGAATTGGGCTTTCCCATTATGGTGGCTTTTTCTGTATGGAAATCTATTATGAAGACTTAAAGTCCTATACTGTGAAGATCAAGAGACTTTTTGTTTTTATTTAAATGGCTATTAGAGGAAGTTGGTACAAATATTCCAAAAAAAAGCCAAACTAATTTAACAGGAGAGTCAAGAAAAGGTTTCAAGGTATAAATGGATTTGACATGCCTTTTTTGGCCTGAGGGATCTTAGTTCTCTGACCAGGATCAAACACACATCCCCTGCAGTGGCAGTGCACAGGCTTAACTGCCTGGAGAGTCCTGGATTTGAGATGCCTTAGGGGGAATGGCCATCGGACTAGTAAGACACACAAGTACAAGAGAAGCAAAGTCAAGGCAAGAGGCAGGACAGCCTGTGATCAAGTTACCTATTGGTGTAACCAGCGGGTTGCTAGTTGGGAATCAGTTCAGTTGCTCAGTCATGTCCGACTCTTTGTGACCGCATGAATCACAGCACGCCAGGCCTCCCTGTCCATCACCAACTCCCGGAGTTCATTCAGACTCACGTTCATCGAGTCAGTGATGCCATCCAGCCATCTCATCCTCGATCGTCCCCTTCTCCTCCTGCCCCCAATCCCTCCTAGCAACAGAGTCTTTTCCAATGAGTCAATACTTTGCATGAGGTGGCCAAAGTACTGGAGTTTCAGCTTTAGCATCATTGCTTCCAAAGAAATCCCAGGGCTGATCTCCTTCAGAATGGACTGGTTGGTAGTACATAAGACTGGGAATGCATACTGTGACATTATAGAGGGTGCAATATGGGATGTTGCATCAAGTTCATTAATAATTGGTAACCAATAAAGAGTTTTTAACAGACAGGTAAAAAGAAAAATCAGTGTTGACTTCGCGGGGTGAATTATACCAAACATTTATAGAAAAGTTAATACCAGTTCTTCATGAATTCTTCCAAAAATGTGAACGTGAGACCACTTCCCCCAGCTTGTTCTATGAGATCACAATTACCCTGTTACTAAAACCAAGGAAAGACATCATAAAAAAAATTTTGATGAAAAAAAAATTCAATTAAAAAATGGGCAAAGGTATGAATCGGTATATCTCCAAGGAAGATATACAAATTACCAATAAGCACATGAAAAGATACTCAGCATCATTAGTCATCAGTTTAGTTCAGTCGCTCAGTCGTGTCCAACTCTTTGCAAACTCTGAATCACAGCACACCAGGCCTCCCTGTCCATCACCAACTCCCGGAGTTCACTCAGACTCACATCCGAGTCCGTGATGCCATCCAGCCATCTCATCCTTGGTCGCCCCCTTCTCCTCCTGCCCCCAATCCCTCCCAGCATCAGGGTCTTTTCCAATGAGTCAACTCTTCGCATGAGGTCGCCAAAGTATTGGAGTTTCAGCTTCAGCATCAGTCCTTCCAATGAACACCCAGGACTGATCTCCTTTAGGATGGACTGGTTGGATCTCCTTGCAGTCCAAGGGACTCTCAAGAGTCTTCCCCAACACCACAGTTCAAAAGCATCAATTCTTCAGCACTCAGCTTTCTTCACAGACCAACTCTGACATACATATATGACCGCTGGAAAAACCATAGCCTTGACTAGATGGACCTTTGTTGGCAAAGTAATGTCTCTGTTTTTTAATATGCTGTCTAGGTTGGCCATAACTTTCCTTCCAAGGAGTGTCTTTTAATTTCATGGCTGCAATCACCATCTGCAGTGATTTGGGAGCCAAAAAAAATAGTCTGACACTGTTTCCATTGTTTTCCATGAAGTGATGGAACCAGATGCCATGATCTTCGTTTTCTGAATGTTGAGCTTTAAGCCAACTTTTTCACTCTCCTCTCTCACTTTCATCAAGTGGCTTTTTAGTTCCTCTTCACTTTCTGCCATAAGGGTGGTGCCATCTGCATAGCTGAGGTTATTGATATTTCTCCCAGCAATCTTGATTCCAGCTTCTGCTTCTTCCAGCCCAGCGTTTCTTATGATGTACTCTGCATATAAGTTAAATAAGCAGGGTGACAATATACAGCCTTGAGGTACTCCTTTTCCCTTGGAACCAGTCTGTTCCATGTCCAGTTCTAACTGTTGCTTCCTGACCTGCATATAGGTTTCTCAAGAGGCAGGTCAGGTGCTCTGGTATTCCCATCTCTTTCAGAATTTTCCACAGTTTATTGTGACCCACACAGTCAAAGGTTTTGGCATAGCCAATAAAGCAGAAATAGATGTTTTTCTGGAACTCTCTTGCTTTTTTGATGATCCAGCAGATGTTGGCAATTTGATCTCTGGTTCCTCTGCCTTTTCTAAAACCAGCTTGAACATCTGGAAGTTCACGGTTCACGTATTGCTGAAACCTGGCTTGGAGAATTTTGAGCATTACTTTACTAGTGTGTGAGATGAGTGCAATTGTGCGGTAGTTTGAGCATTCTTTGGCATTGCCTTTCTTTGGGATTGGAATGAAAACTGACCTTTTCCGGTCCTGTGGCCACTGCTGAGTTTTCCAGATTTGCTGGCATATTCAGTGCAGCACTTTAATAGAATCATCTTTCAGGATTTGAAATAGCTCAACTGGAATGCCATCACCTCCACTAGCTTTGTTCATAGTGATGCTTTCTAAAGCCCACTTGACTTCACATTCTAGGATATCTGGCTCTAGGTGAGTGATCACACCATTGTGATTATCTTGTTCGTGAAGCTCTTTTTTGTACAGTTCTTCTGTGTATTCTTGCCACTTCTTCTGAATATCTTCTGCTTCTATTAGGTCCATACCATTTCTGTCCTTTATTGAGCCCATGTTTGCATGAAATATTCCCTTGCTATCTCTAATTTTCTTGAAGAGATCTCTAGTCTTTCCCATTCTGTTGTTTTCCTCTATTTCTTTGCATTGACCGGTGAAGAAGGCTTTCTTATCTCTCCTTGCTATTCTTTGAAACTCTGCATTCAGATGCTTATAACTTTCCTTTTCTCCTTTGCTTTTCACTCCTCTTCTTTTCACAGCTATTTGTAAGGCCTCCCCAGACAGCCATTTTGCTTTTTTGCATTTCTTTTCCATGGGGATGGGTCTTGATCCCTGTCTCCAGTACAATGTCACGAACCTCCATCCATAGTTCATCAGGCACTCTGTCTATCAGATCTAGTCCCTTAAATCTGTTTATCATTTCTGCTGTATAATCATAAGGGATTTGATTTAGTTCATACGTGAATGGTCTAGTGGTTTCCCCATTTTCTTCAATGTAAGTCTGAATTTGGCAATAAGGAGTTCATGATCTGAGCCACAGTCAGCTCCCAGTCTTGTTTTTGCTGACTGTATAGAGCTTCTCCATCTTTGGCTGCAAAAAATATAATTAATCTGATTTTGGTGTTGACCATCTGGTGATGTCCATGTGTAGAGTCTTCTCTTGTGTTGTTGGAAGAGAGTGTTTGCTATGACGAATGCATTCTCTTGGCAAAACTCTATTAGCCTTTGCCCTGTTTCATTCCATATTTCAAGGCCAAATTTGCCTGTTACTTCAGGTATTTCTTGACTTTCTACTTTTGCATTCCAGTCCCCTATAATGAAAAAGACATCTTTTTTGGGTGTTAGTTCTAAAAGGTCTTGTAGGTCTTCATAGAACCGTTCAACTTCAGCTTCTTCAGCATTACTGGTTGGGGCATAGGCTTGGATTACTGTGGTATTGAATGTTTACCTTGGAAACGAACAGAGATCATTCTGTCATTTCTAAGATTGTATCTAAGTACTGCATTTCGGACTCTTTTGTTGACCATGATGGCTACTCCATTTCTTCTAAGGGATTCCTGCCCACAGTAGTAGATATAATGGTCATCTGAGTTAAATTCACCTATTCTAGTCCACTTTAGTTCACTGATTCCTAGAATGTTGACATTCACTCTTGCCATCTCCTGTTTGACCAGTTCCAATTTGCCTTGATTCATGGACCTGACATTCCTGGTTCCTATGCAATATTGCTCTTTACAGCATTGGATCTTGCTTCTAACACCAGTCACATCTACAGCTGGGTATTGTTTTTTGCTTTGGCTCCATCCCTTCATTCTTTCTGGAGTTATTTCTCCACTGATCTCCAGTAGCATATTGGGAACCTACCGACCTGGGGAGTTCACCTTTCAGTATCCTATCATTTTGCCTTTTCATACTGTTCATGGGGTTCTCAAAGCAAGAATACTGAAGTGGTTTGCCATTCCCTTCTCCAGTGGACCACATTCTGTCAGACCTCTCCACCATGACTCGTCCTTCTTGGGTGTCCCACACAGCATGGCTTAGTTTCATTGAGTTAGACAAGGCTGTGGTCCATGTGATCAGATTGGCTAGTTTTCTGTGATTATGGTTTCGGTGTGTCTGCCTCTGATGCCCTCTTGCAACACCTACCATCTTACTTGAGTTTCTCTTACCTTGGATGTGGGGTATCTCTTCACGGCTGCTCCAGCAAAGTCATAGTCCTAAGGGAATGCAAATCAAAATTGTAAGGGACCCTACTTCATACATACTAATTTAGTTATGATAGAAAAGACAGTAACAAGTGTTGGTGAGAATGTGCAGAAATTGGAACCCTGAAGTCCATTGGTGGGAATGTACAATTGTGCATTAATTTTGGATAACAGTGTGGCAGTTCCTTAAAGAGTTAAACATAGGGTTATATTATGATCCACCAATTCCATCCCTAAGTTTATACCCAAGAGAAATGAAAACATCCTCACATGAAAACCTGTAAATGAATGTACACATAGCAATATTCCTAATAGTCCAAAGGTAGAAACAATCCAAGGGTCCATCAAATGATGAACAGACAAAATGTGGTATTCGTACATCATACAACATAGATGGTCCTTGAGAACAATATGCTAAGGGAAAGAAGCCCAGCACAAAAAGACCACATAGTATATGATTCCATTTATGTGAAATGTCCAGAATAGGGAAATCTATAGAGATAGAAAGAAGACTTGTGTTTGCCTAGTACTGGATGGTGAGATGGAAGGACTGGGACATGATATTTGAGGGACAGGAGTTTCTTTGGGGCATGATAAGCATGTTCTAAAATTGATTGTGGTGATTATTGCACAACTCTGTCAGTTCAGTTCAGTTCAGTTCAGTCGCTCAGTCATGTCCCACTCTTTGTGACCCCATGAATCACAGCATGCCAGGCCTCCCTGTCCATCACCAACTCCTGGAGTTCACTCAGACTCACGTGCATCGAGTCAGTGATAACATCCAGCCATCTCATCCTGGGTCGTCCCCTTCTCCTCCTGCCCCCAATCTCTCCCATCATCAGAGTCTTTTCCAATGAGTCAACTCTTCGCATGAGGTGGCCAAAGTACTGGAGTTTCAGCTTCAGCATCATTCCTTCCAAAGAAATCTCAGGGCTTATCTCCTTCAGAATGGACTGGTTGGATCTCCTTGCAGTCCAAGGGACTCTCAAGAGTCTTTTCCAACACCACAGTTCAAAAGCATCAATTCTTCGGCGCTCAGCCTTCTTCACAGTCCAACTCTGTAGACATACTAAAAACCACTGGATTTTCAAAAAGGAAAATCAGTGCTATGTTTGAGGGAGATCACTGATGAGAATGGAGAGAAACAGAGAGCAAAGGCATCAGTTATGAAGTGACTACTTTCCTAATATAGACAGAGAGAAGACATTTCAGGTCCTCTCTGCCTCAACTCTCCAGGCCCATTCTCATCAAATGCAACGAGGAGACACTTAGTTACCAATCTATACTTGGAAACTTGAGAAATATGCTACAGGATGAGACTTGGGATGAGGAAATCATAAAAGATATATCCAGCTCTCTAGTGATCATTTTTATTATTTAAGTAACAAGGAGGCCTGGCGTGCTGCGATTCATGGGGTCACAAAAAGTCAGACATGACTGAGCAACTGAACTAAACTGAACTGAACCAAAGGAAAATGTCAGTTTTTAAATTGGTTTCTTTAAAGATCTTTAAACTTCGATTCTAGGCAAGAGGTATTTAGCTAACATGGGGCCTCACACCAAATGGTGAATGAGTTTCTGCTTTGTGCCTGACAAATAGTAGTCCTGCATAATATTTTTAAAGTAAATTAACTGAATGAATTTTAAGAATAGAAATAGATTTTATGGTAAGTGCTACATAAACATGGCCATGAAAGATACTGTGAGATGAGAAAGTAACACAATCTTAAACTGGTGATGGAGAAAAAGTTATGAAGAAAAAGGAATATTCAATTATTTAATAAGACAGCAAGTTTCTAAAATATGTCATGAGTTTCTTCCATCCCTTTCAGGAAAAAATATTGCAAAGAAAAAGAAATAAATTGTAAAGTTATATAAAGGAGTAAGAATATTGCACCCAAAGAATATAGAGAGACAAAAATCAATTAATGTAATCCATTTCATCAAAAGTCCAAAGGAGAAAAATCATGGTCATATCAATAAATGCAAAAAAAAGCATTTGATCAAATCCAATACCGCTTCATGATAATAGGTCCCAGCAAACTAGAAATAGAAGGAAATTTTCTCCAGCTTGAGAAAGAATAAAAATAAGAATTAATTATACATCCAGAGACCAAAGCCTTTTAAGGATGCCAAATGGAAAAATAAATCGTTATGTAAAATTTTGGTGAGGTAAAAAGTGCAACGAAGGAAAAAGACTGAAGAAAAGAATAAGGAAATAAAAGAAAACAAAGGAAAATTGGCAATGAAAACAAAAATAAGGAGCCGTCTTCGGTGTCCAAAACTGAAAATAATAGTCAGTCATCAGAAACCCCACCCGGAGACTGTCGTATACTCCCAACCAGTTCTAGCCAGAGAGATCTGGTTTCTCTTATCTAGAGAGCTTCTGTTCTTTGTTCTAGGGAATAATTAGGAAGTTGGGAAGAAATAAGCCCAAGATTCAGGGATTACTAACTGCTGTCTCACAAGAATGATGATTAAAATATCGTGATTAAGAGTCAAGGACCTTCAGCCCCTTGGAGTGCTGATTACAAAGTGATTAGGAAGGATTACTGTGAGATTAACAATGTTTGCAAGGAAGATGATTTGATTCATTCCAGGCGTTAGGGACAGAGGTGGCAGATGGTTTCATTATACCAAGAGAAACTGTAAAACAAGAATAAAAGACAGTTGAATTTTTACCCTATTTCTTTGAAAAAGAGAGAGGAAAAAAAAAAGTTCTTTATGGGAGAGAACATGCTTAAGGCTTACGTAATACCTTTTCAGTTTGTTGAGAGTGTGAAAATAACATGGTTAGTTTCTGTCTGGGAGGAATGGAGAGATCCAGATAATGAAAACATTAAGGGTAGAGTACCCATTTGGTCCTTTATGTATTAATTAAAAACCCTTTGATGAGAATTTTTTATGTAAACTAACTTGCTTGGTTCACAATTTAGACAGGTGTGGAAGGAAGCAGAGTAGTTTTAGAGGCTCAAACTAGTACTTGCATATGCAGATGACATGTTAATGATTTTATCAACTGATGAGTCTGTAAAAAAAATCCCTTGAATATTGAAGCATATGTTTAAAGCAGCTGGTTCTAAAATAAGTTTAAGACCAGCTATTTGCTTGATAGGGCTGACAAATATGAACAGGTGATCATCTTGAAAGAGGTTGCTGTTTAAAAATGAACCAATTGGGATTTTAGAAGTGTTTTTAACAGAGTCAAAACAATGAAAAAATCACACAGAAAATCAATGTAGCCGATAAGTTACTGTCTCTAGCAGACTTGGAAGTTATTTTGTTGTACTGAATGTGTCATTAATCAAAAAATTTTTTCATTGCCTCGAGCCATATGGAAGTGATTTGCTATGTTTTTCTTGCTGTCCATTTGCAAAGTTATGTTTGAGGGAGCTGGCAAAGTGCCTTTAAAAAAACACTATCTTTACAAAGGTACCTTAATGAGCTGATTGAAGACAAGATTCTTTGCATGGCAACCATGAAGGATGTGGTAGTCTTAACTTGTAAGAAGAGTCTATGAGAAAGAACTTGATAAAAAAAATTCTTCCTCAAATGCTTCTGCTATTTAGAGACATAAGAATCATATATACTAAGTACGCTGACTACTTAGAATTATCTAAGAAGAAGAACCTTTCAAGTCAGTACAGTTTGGAAACATTATTTTATAATTTTTGAAAACCTTCTCTTGCCTGGAGAATCCCATGAACAGGGGAGCCTGGCGGGCTACAGTCCACAGGGTCATTAAGTTGGACATGACTTAGCAACTACACAGAATATGATTAAGAGACTTAACTAATGTAGAACTATTAAAAGGCTGCTGAATCTGCTCCTGAAGGAAAATGATGTAAGGGAAACAGCCAGGAGATGTGAGTCAAGATAGCTAGTTTTCTGGGAATTCACTGATGGTCCATTGGTTAGGACTTGGCACTTTTCATTGCTGGGGCCCAAGTTCAATTCCTGGTCCGGGAACTAAGATCCTGCAAGCCAGGTGGCATGGCCAAACAAAGAAGATAGCTGGTTTTCAGCACCAAGCCTGTTGTCACTTGCTCTTTGTCAACTTTGTTTTCTTCATACGCAAAAAGTGGGGAGAAAAAAAGGTAATAATAGCTAATGTTTATAAAATTCTCACTGTCTATCAGGTACTTTTAAAGTTTACATATACTTATTTCATCTCCCCAAAACAAGTTGAAGTAAATACAATTATCATCCCCATTTCTCAGTAAACTGATTGGTGATTATAAAACATATCAGATTGCCCATTGCTGTTGTTCAGTTGTTCATGTCCAGTTCTTTGTGAGCCCATTTAGTGCAGCACACCAGACTTCCCTGCCCTTTACCATCTCCTGAAGCTTGCTCAAACTCATGTCCATTGAATATGTGATGCCATCCAACCACCTCATCCTCTGTGAACCACCTCTCCTCCTGCCTTCTATCTTTCCCAACAACAAGTTCTTATCCAGTGAGTCAGCTCTTCATATCAGGCGGCCAAAGTATTAAAGCTTCAGCTTCAACATCAGTCCTTCGAGTAAATATTCAGGGTTAATTTCCTTTAGGATCGACTGGTTTGATCTCCTTGCAGTCCAAGGGACTCTCAAGAGTCTTCTCCAACAACACAGTGGGAGAATTATGAGAATTCTTCAGTGCTCAGCCTTCTTTAAGGTCTAACTCACATCCATACATGACTACTGGGAAAACCCATGACTACTGCCCATAAGAATTGATTGTTACAGACTTCCCTGGTGGTCCAGTGGCTCAGACTTAAGCTCTCAATGCAAGGGGCCTGGGTTTGACCCCTGATCAGGGAACTAGATCCCGCATGCCATAACTAAGAGTTCTCATGCTGCAGCTGAATATCCCTTGTGCCACGACTAAGACTGGGTGCAGCCAAATAAATAAGAATGAATTATTAAAATGTAAGGTTGTGGGATTTTTGTTTTGTTTTGTATCTTTGGCTGTGCTGAGAGGCTTGTGGGATCTTAGTTCTCCTGACCAGGGATCATACCCCCGGTCTTTGGCAGTGAAGACCTTGAGTCCTAATCATTGAACTGCCAGGAAATGGTGAAGAATCTGCCTTCGATGCAGGAGACCTATGCTCAATTCCTGGGTCAGGAAGAGCCCCTGGAGAAAGAAATGTTTACCCACTCCAGTATTCTTGCCTGGAGAATTCCATGGTCAGGGGAGCCTGGTGGGCTACAGTCCATGAGGTCACAAAGAGTCAGACACTGCTAAGTGACTAACACTTTCACTTAATATTAAATCTACACTACAGAGCAGTTTGGGTATACTCCAGACTAATAGAGGCTTCCCTGGTGGCTAAGATGGTAAAGAATCTGCCTGCAGTGGTAGACCTGGGTTTGATCCCTGGGTTGGGGTGATCCCCTGGAGGAGGGGATGGCAACCCACTCCAGTATTCTTGCCTGGAGAATTCCATGGACAGAGGAGCCTTGTGGGCTACAGTCCATGCAGTTGCAAAGAGTCAGACACGACTGAATGACTAAGCACATAAGCACCAGAATAAAGGAGCTAGAGTAAAAGTTTCCTTGTAGGCCCATTCATGCAAAAAAAAAAAAAAACCTAGAAAAATAGAAATAGATGAATATGTTCCTAATTTGACAAAAGGAATCTATAAAAACATGCAATAAACATTACACTTGATGGTGAAATACTAAAAGTATTCACCACTGAAATCAAGAACAAAATATGGATGCTCATCATCACTATTTTTAATAACACTGAACTACAGTACCAATGCAATAAGTAAAAAAAAAAGTTATAAGAATGACAAAGGAAGAAATAAAACTGTCATTATTCACTGATGATGTGATTACATATGGAGAAAATATGAGAGAATCTGCTCTGGATGTAGCAAGATCACTATATTCACAAAATCAATATAAAATATCAGTGTTATTTATATATAATGAAAACGATTAAAAATAAAATAAATCACTTAGAAATTACAAGTGTTGGCAAGGATGTGGAGAAAAGGAAACACTTGTGCACTGTTAGCGGAATGCAAACTGGTACAGCCAGTGTGGAAAACAGTACGGAGATTCCTCAAAAAAGTACAACCAGAGCTAGTAGATGATGCAGCAATTCTACTTCTGAGTACTTATTCAAGAAAAATGAAAACACTAACTCAAAAAGATATATGCATTCCCCCCATGTCTCTCACAGAATTATTTACAATTGCCAAGACATAGAAACAATCTAAATGTCCATCGATGGATGAATAAGTAAAGAAAATGTTAGGACTTTCTGGTCGTCCAGTGGTTAAGACTCCAAACTTCCACTGCAGGAGGGTGGGATCCCTGGTCAGGGAACTAAGATCCCACATGCCGGGCAGCACACCAATAAAGGAAAGAGATGATCTACATACATACAAGAGAACAGTATTTGGCCATAAGAAAGAAAGAAATCTTGCCATTTGTGACAATATGGATAAACCTCGAGGGCATTATACTAAGTGAAATAAGTCACACAGAAAAAGATAAATGCCATGTGATCACACTTCTGTGTGGCATTGAAAAAAATGAGCTCATGGATATAGAAAAGGTGTGGTGTTTGCCTGAGTTGTGGTGGGGGGAGGGTGAAAAAAATAAGTGAAGGGGATCAAAATGTATAAAATTCCAATTATAAAATGAATAAATCATAAGGATGTACAATGTGGTGATTATAGTTGATAATACTGCATTGCATAGTTTAAAATTTTCATCAAAAGAAAAAAAATTTTGTAACTATTAAGATGCATGGTGATACATGTTAACTGTACTCAGTGTGGTGATCATTTTGCAATGTACACAAATATCGGATCATCACATTAATTGGAAATTAGTATAGTTATCTGGGTCATGAAAATATTGGTGTGATCCACCACCTAGAAATATTGTGGTGTGATCACCCACCTAGAACCAGACATCCTGGAATGCGAAGTCAAGTGGGTCTAGTGGAGGAATGGAATTCCAATTGAACTATTTCAAATCCTAAAAGATGATGCTGTGAAAGTGCTGCACTCAATATCCCAGCAAATTTGGAAAACTCAGCAGTTGCCACAGAACTGGGAAAGGTCAGTTTTCATCTGAATCCCAAAGAAGGGCAATGCCAAAGAATGTTCAAACTACCTCACATTTGAACTCATCTCATACACTAGCAAAGTAATGCTCACAATTCTCCAAGGGAGGCTTCAACAGTACATGAACTGTGAACTTCCAGATGTTCAAGGTGGATTTAGAAAAGGCAGAGGATCTAGAGATCAAATTGTCAACATCTATTGGATCATAGAAAAAGAAAGAGAATTACAGAAAAACGTCTACTTTTGCTTTATTGATTACACCAAAGCCTTTGACTGTGTAGATCACAACAATCTGTGGAAAATTCTGAAAGAGATGGGAATACCAGACCACCTGACCTGCCTCCTGAGAAATCTGTATGCAGGTCAAGAAGCAACAGTTAGAACTGGACATGGAACAACAGACTGGTTCCAAATCAGAAAAGGAGTATGTTAAGGCTGTATATTGTCATCCTGCTTATTTAACTTCTATGCAGAGTACATCATGAGAAACGCTGGGCTGGATGAAGCACAAGCTGGAATCAAGACTGCTGGAATCAATAACCTCAGATACACAGATGACACCACCCTTATGGCAGAAAGTGAAAAGGAACTGAAGAACCTCTTGATGAAAGTGAAAGAGGAGAGTGAAGAGTTTGGGTTAAAACTCAACATTCAGAAAACGAAGATCATGGCATCTGGTCCCATCACTTCATGGCAAATAGATGGGCAAACAGTGGAAATAGTGCAAGACTTTACTTTCTTGGGCTCCAAAATCACTGCAGATGGTGACTGCAGCCATGAAATTAAGAGACACTTGCTCCTTGAAAGAAAAGCTATGAACCTAGAGAGCATATTAAAAAGCAGAGACATCACTTTGCTGACAAAGGTCTGTCTAGTCAAAGCCATGGTTTTTCCAGTAGTCATGTATGGATGTGAGAGTTGGACTATATAGAAACCTGAGCATCAAAGCATTGATGCTTTTGAACTGTGGTGTTGAAGAAGACTCTTCAGAGTCCCTTGGACTGCAAGGAGATCCAACCAGTCTATCTTAAAGGAAATCAGTCCTGAATATTCATTGGAAGACTGAGGCTGGAGCTAAAACTCCAGACTTTGGCCCCCTGATGTGAAAAACTGACTCACTGGGAAAGATCCTGATGCTGGGAAAGATTGAAGGCAGGAGTTGAAGGGGACGACAGAGGATGAGATGATTGGATGGCATCACCAACTTGATAGACATGGGTTTGAGTAAGCTCCGGGAGTTGGCGATGGATAGGGAAGCCTGGTGTGCTGCATCCATGGAGTTGCAAAGAGTTGGACATGACTGAGTGACTGAACTGACTGAGTATGATGTTATATGTTGATTATATAGCAATATAAAAAATATCACTTAGCATTTTAAAAATCATGCTATCTGGGAATAATCTGATGAAATTAAAAACACCTTCATAGAAAAATCAAAGAACTATATTGAAAGAAAAATAAATAAAATCTAAATACATAGAAAGAACATGCTACATTTGTGGATTGAAAGACACTGTTGTAAAGATGTAGTTCTTCCCAAATTGATCTAAGATATTAAATGTAAATCCAACTTAAGCCCCAACAGGTTTTTAGGCAAATTTACTACCTGATTCTAAAATTTATTTGGAAATTCAAAGGGCCAAGAATAGCAAAGATAGTTATGAAGAAGAACAAAGTTAATAAACTTACAAAACTGTAATAATTGATTAGTGTGTCATTCTTATAAAAATAGACAAATAGACCATTGGAGATGAACAGAGAGTTAGACACAGAATGAGTGTGGTATCATGAGGAAAGCAGTGGTCTTTTCAAATAATGCCGAGTTAATTGTTATCCATATAAGAAAAAAAAAGTGAAAATTGAATCTTAACCCTCACCTCAGACAAGATTAATATTAGAGAATTTTCATTCCAAACATGAAATAATAATACTCCTAGAAAGAAGACAGATGAGAGTATTTTCATGAGTTTGAGATAGGTTACAATTTTCTAAAGTAGGACAAACCATAAAGTACAAATCATAAAGATGAAGATCTGAAAATTGAACTATATTAAAATAAAAATGTATGTTTATCAGTATCATTAAAACAGTGAAAAGGAAAACAGGCAAGTGAGAAAAGATATTTGTAGTACAAATATTCAACCCCAAAATTGTATCTATTGGGCTGGCTGAAAAGTTCATTTGGGTTTTTCTGTTACAGCTTAAGGAAAAACTCGAATAAACAAATGAAAAAACCTGAATGAACTTACTGGCCAACCCAATATATGTGACGCATTCCTACTAGTTGATAGAAGAAAGCAGCCTAGTTGATAGAACAATGGGCAAAAGATTAAAATTGGTATTCCATAAAAAAGATACCCAATCAATAAACCTGTGACAAGGTGCTTGTTTTATTAATCATCAGCAAAGTGCAAATTAAAGTCATTGCACGCCCACCAAAATAGCTAAAATGAACAAGACTAACAGTACAAAATGTTGTGAAGAATGTGAAGCAAATTGAACTTTCATACCCTGCTGGTAAAAGTGTAAATCTGTATTACAACTTTGAAAACCTGTTTGACAATATCTACTAAAGTTGGACTTAAATCCTCCATTTTTCACTGTATAACCAAGGGAAGCTTACACATACAAGTCCCAAAAATAAAAAAAATAAAAAAATAAAATTCTTATCAGGACTCTCCATAATAGCTCGAAACTCAAAACAATTCAAATGTTCATCAATATTTGATAGATATATTATGAATATGTATATTATGATATTTTTATATAATGGAATACTATATAACAATGGGGCTTCCCAGGTGACTCACTGAGTAAAGAATCGCCTGCAATGTAGGAGATGTAAGAGACATGGGTTCAATCCCTGGGTCGGGAAGATCCCCTGGAGGAGGGCATGGCAACCCACTCCATTATTCTTGCCAGGAGAATCCCGTGGGCACAGGAGCCTGGTGGGCTAGAGTCCATAAGGTTGCACAGAGTTGGACACAACTGAGCACAGCACACAGCACACACACATACAATAATGAGGATGGACAGCCTGCAACACTATGATTGATTTTCACAAACATTAATGTTGAATGAAAACCAGATTCAAAATGATACTTCTAACTGCAATTTTACGAAGATCGGAAACAGGAAAAACTGTGATGAAAGACATCAGAATAGTAGTTAGCTTTGGAGTGAGGAATGACTAATCGGGGGTACCTGGAAGCTTCCTATGGTGTTGGTTATAATCTATTTCTTGATCTGAGTGGTGGTCATGTGGGTGTGTTCACTTTACAAAAAATTATTTGGCTGAACCTTTCTGTAAATATAATACTTCGGTAAAACATTTACTGAAAAAGAAGTTCCCTTCCAGGTTTATAGATCTATGAAAATTTAGAATCTGAAACAAACAGAGGATATAAGCTTAATTAGTTGTTCTTCAAACAGTTCTTGAAGATGATGACTGACATTACAAACACTGGAAGAGGGAAAAAAGATACATGGGATTTGAATTTTTTTAAATTAACAACGTAAGTCAGAAATTTATTTTACTACTATGACAAAGAAGAGCATTTATTGTTGACTTAACTAAGAAAATATATCCACTACTATGCTCTTTTTTTAAGTTTTATTTTATATTGAATTTCATTTGATTTACAATTTTGTCTTAGTTTCAAGTATATCCACTACTATACTCTTTCTGCTTCTGAATAAGTAATTCTCCCTTTTTACATTTCTTTATTTTCAGAGTGTCTGGAAATAAATTCAAATTGCTAATGTTCCTAAGTTTCATGTTTTCATGGAACTTTATATGCATTACTTTTCTTTCCCCTTAACCAACAATTCTCACCGTTTGTTGTGAGAATTGTTGTGAAGCAAGGTTCAACCTCAGAGTAGCTAGTGTAAATTCTCAGGATACCAGGCTAGTGAAAATAGCAAACTACAGTTAAGTTTTTCTTGTAACTTGTGACAAATAGATAAGTTTGGAGCAGCATTCCAAATACATTTCAAATACACTATCATTGAATACTAAATTGTGGATAGGGGAAGCTGATCAATAATCTGCTAAGTCAAATCCTTATGACAAAGTTGAAAGATTTTATTCCTTTCACTAATCAAGGCAAGATAACCAAAAAGGACCTACAGTATAGCACAGGGAACTCAATACTCTGTAATGACCTGCATGGGAGAAGAATCTAAAAAAGAGTGAATATATGTATATGTATAACAGATTCATTTTGCTGTATAGCAGAAACTAATACAACACTGTAAATCAACTATTTGTTGTTCTGTTTAGTCGCTCAGTTATGTCCAACAATGTAAGCTAATTAAACTTTTTTTAAAAATCAAGGCAGGAACAGGAGAGCAAATGAAAACTGCAGCTTTACCTGAAACCCTGATTTTACATTTTCCATGTTAGAACTTCCTGGATCCTTAGAAGGCTAATTCTAGAACAAGTCTATTTTATATCTCAGAGGGCACATATACCACAAAGAATTGGGTAGTACCTCTCTACTTTTTAAAAAACTTCTGTATCCCAGGTTTCTGAGAGCCTTTAGGAGTATACTGCCTTTGGGCAACTACAGATCTGGTAAATAAACAACTCAGATTCTTCTCATAAGCACAGATAGCTAGAGGCAAAATTCTTCAGCCCCAGTTGGAATCTCTCCAGGGAGAAATCAAAGTCTTCTGCCTTTCAGAAACTGTCAGTGACCTGAGGCAAAAAAGTTTAGAGCGTGTTTTCATCGATACTGGGACCCGTGCTACAATTATACCCCTTCTACCCTCCTAATCTTTCCTTATCAAAAGGCTTCTGTTAACAAGAAGGGAACAGGTTGAAGCCCAAAGTCTTTGAAGTAGACACTCATCTTATCGGGAACTAATCTGTGACGTCAATATCGCTAAGATGTAAAACACAAAACTACCACGTTTCTGGCCAATTTGGCCAGTTTTCCTCCTTGTGTCACCCAGCTGATGTAAAGAATATTATTGTCTATTAAGCATACATCTAGGATGGCACAAACCAAGAAGAAACGATCTCTGCAATTGCACCCTGCACAGCATTTTGAAGGCCAGAGTGACATCTGACCAGGACCAGATGCCATGATCTTAGTTTTTATAATGTTGAGTCTCAAGGCAGCTTTTTCACTCTCTTCTTTCACCCTCATCAAGAGGCTCTTTAGTTCCTTTTCACTATCTACCATTAAAGTGGTATATCTGTATATCTGAGGTTGTTGATATTTCTCCCCACAATCTTGATTCCAGCTTGTGATTCATCCACCTCAGCATTTTGCATGATGCACTCTGCATAGAAGTTAAATAAACAGGGTGACCATAAACAGCTTTGTGGTATTCCTTTCTCAGTTTGGAACCAGTCCATTGTTCCATGTCCTGTTCTAACTGTTGCATCTTGACCTGCATGCAGGTTTTTCAGGAGACAGGTAAGGTGGTCTGGTACTCCCATCTTTTTAAGGATTTTCCACAAGTTGTTTTGATCCGCATAATCGTAGGCTTTAGTGTAGTCGATGAAGCAGAAGTAGATGTTTTTCTAGAACATTATGTGGCATTCAGTTCAATTCAGTTCAGTCGCTCAGTTATGTCCACCTCTTTGCAACTCCATGGACTGCAGCACACCAGGCCTCCCTGTTCATCACCAACTCCCAGAGTTTACCCAAACTCATGTCCATTGAGTTGGTGATGCCATCCAACCATCTCATCCTCTGTTGTCCCCTTCTCCTGCCTTCAATCTTTGCCAACATCAGGGTCTTTTCAAATGAGTCAGCTCTTCGCATCAGGTAGCCAAAGTGTTGGAGTTTCAGCTTCAACATCAGTTCTTCGAATGAACACTCAGGACTGATTTCCTTTAGGATAGACTGGTTGGATCTCTTTGCAGTCCAAGGGACTCTCAAGAATCTTCTCCAACACCACAGTTCAGAAGCATCAGTTCTTCAGCTCTCAGCTTTATGGTCCAAGTTAAATAAGCAGGGTGACCATATACAGCCTTGACGTACTCCTTTTCCTATTAAGAACCAGTCTGTTGTTCCATGTCCCATTCTAACTATTGCTTCCTGACCTGTATACAGATTTTTCAAGAGGCAGGTCAGGTGGTATGGTATTCCCATCTCTTTCAGAATTTTCCATGGTTTATTGTCATCCACACAGTCAAAGGCTTTGGTATTATGAATATGCATTTTTCAAAATAGGCTCATCTAACTTTTTGTACTTGGTTACTCAGTCATGTCTGATTCTTTGCAGCCCCATCAATAGTAGCCTGCCAGGTTCCTCTGCCCATGGGATTCTCCAGGCAATGCCATTTCCTTCTCCAGAGGATCTTCCCAACCCAGGGATTGAACTCATGTGTCCTGTGTCTCCTTCACTGGCAGATGGATTCTTTACCCCTAGCACCACCTTGGAAGCCTCACCTAACATCCTAAAGTCAGAGTAATCAAAAGAGTAAGCGTTTCTCAGAGACTGTAATTTGTGTAACAAGTTTAAGTCCTGAGTACATTAAATATGGTATAAACACTCTAAGAAGTTCAAGTTCTATGTCAAACTTGAAGTCAAAGCACACAGAGGAGAAAGGAGTTCACAAAAGATTAGCCATGAAACAAGGGATGGTGTCACTCTTCATTCCTCATCTGCTCTGGAATAGAAGTGAATCATTCCCATCTAGGGGAATTTTCCACATCCCATATGCCTTTCCCACATCCCATTTGAATCTGAAAATAGCATGAGAGTTTTCTGAGTTGCAACTGCCATATTTTACTGATTTTAAGACATATTTTCCCCATTTTTATCTCTCTGAAATTGGAGTATATTTACAATTGGTGGCATCTGACAATGACATTGTCAGCATTTTTAATTTCTTGGTGCTACATAAAATAATAATGCATCTTACAATTAACCCTGTGTGTATGTGTGGATGCTCAGTCATGTCTGACTCTTTGTGGCCCCATGGACTGCAGCCTGTCAGGCTCCTCTGTGCATGGGTTTTCGCTGGCAAGAATACTGGAGTCAGTTGCCATTCCCTTTCCCAGGGAATCTTCCCAACACAGGAATTGAACCCGCATCTCCTGAGTCTCCTGCATTGGCAGGCAGATTCTTTACCACTGAGCCACTTGGAAAGCCCATAATTAACCCTGCCTTAGAATAAATCAAGTATTGTATATATAAATGAAATTACTTCCTCAAATGCCAGAGAATTCTTCCAGAGGCAGTTATTTCAATATTTTTCTTGACAGAACTTAGATTAAAGAAGATTTAAAGAAATACTAGGCAAATTTGATGTATGAATCTTGTTTGAATCCTGATTTGAACAAACCAACAATAAAGGACATTGAATCAGAAAAATCTGAGCACAAACTGGATACTAGATGATATTAAGAAATTACTGTTCACTTTTAAAATGTGCACTGCTGCTGCTGCTGCTGCTAAGTCACTTCAGTCGTGTCTGACTCTGTGTGACCCCATAGACGGCAGCCCACCAGGCTCCCCCGTCCCTGGGATTCTCCAGGCAAGACTACTGGAGTGGGTTGCCATTTCCTTCTCCAATGCATGGAAGTGAAAAGTGAAAGTGAAGTCCCTCAGTCGTGTCCGACCCTCAGCAACCCCATGGACTGCAGCCTACCAGGCTCCTCCATCCATGGGATTTTCCAGGCAAGAGTACTGGAGTGGGGTGTCATTGCCTTCTCCGAAAATGTGCACTAATATTGTGATTAAAGAAAAAGGCTACTGGGACTTCCTCAGCAGTCCAGTGGTTAGGATTCTGCCTTCCAGTGCAAGAGGGACACAGGTTTGATCCCTGTTCAGGGAACTGAGTTCCCACATGCCTTAGGATGTGGCCAAAAGAAACCCCAAAACTGCTCATCTCTGAGACATACATAATGAAATATCATGGATGAAATGATACAATGTCTGAGATTTACTTAAAATAATCCAAGGAAGGGATGTAGGAGACATAGAGGATGGTGATAAACTATTGGCCACATGTTGATAATGACTGAAGTGGGAAGATGGGTTCATTATACCCTTCGCTCTTCTTCTGTGTATATTTTAAAATTCCCACAATGAAAAACTTTTTTAAATGTCCTAAATTCTGAGCGATTAGGTTTTGTTTTATCACATTAATATTTCTACAAAGACACTCTGTGTGTGTGTGTTAGTCGCTCAGTAGTGTCCTACTCTCTGTGACCTCATGAACTGTAGCCCTCCAGGATCCTCTATCCATGGGATTCTTCTGGCAAAAATACTGGGGTGGGTTGCCATGCCCTCCTCCAGGGGATCTTCCTGACCCAGAGATTAAGGCCGAGTCTCCTGCATTACAAGCAGATTTTTTACCATCTGAGCCACCAGGGAAGCCCCCACAAAGACACTCCTTATATCCATTAAATTATTTTTAAAATAGATTTCAATTCTCTTCAGTGTTCCTCCAAGTATTATGTAAGTAAATTTCCTCAATGAAATGTATTTACAACCTACATACCATCTATTTATTGAATGCTTCTGTAAGCATTCCAAATATTTGGAAGTATTTAAAACTGTAAAACCCTGGGAACTCACTGGTGTTCCAGAGGTTAAGACTCGGTACTTTCACTGCCGAGGGTTCTGGTTCGATTCCTGGTCAAGGAACTAAAATCCCAAAAGCCGTGTAGTCTGGCCAAAAAAGAAAGAAAGAAAGAAACTGCAAAACTCTAACAAGTACAACTTTCTCTCCACAAAGTATACATTTTTAGAAAAGAAATGCTAGTGAAGCAGGGACAGTGTGGCATAGCGGGAGAGACAGACAGTTAAAGTCAGGTCTAGCTCCACCACTAAAAAGATATGAATAAACAAAAAATAAAAGGGAAAAAGAAAGAAAATAAAACAAACAGCTATGAGACTTGGAGTGAATTAACCAAATCTATCTTTTATTAAATTAGGATAATATTAACTGTTCTATCTGCAGTAGGGTGTTTGGAGATTCAAATAAATAGTAAATATAACAGCCTCTTAAAGGTTGAAAAAAAATTTTAAGTGTGCTCTTTATAGCAAGGCTTCAATAAAATGTACCATTAGATTAGAATCTGAGGTCGTGTCAACACAGCGGCTGGGAGGAAAAAAAAAAGTCAGTCATCTCCTGATTGTTCTGCTATGTGACACCAAACAATCAGTTTGGCTGAGTTTCTCACTGACTTATCCAAACAAATCAGATGTTTCAGTCCTATTGTTGCAGTCCTCAAAAGTCAGCCCTTGGCCACACGTGAAGTCAAGCACTGCCTGGGCACCATGTGTCAGGCAGCTCTGCAAGGCTCCTGCTGACTCTGCTGATGAGGTGAAAGGAAGGGAAGGGTTGGGTGAATAGCTTCAGCATAAAGCTGATCAGGTTTCACAGGACTCTGTTTGAGACCTTAAAAGACAATCTACCTGACCTTGCAAACACAGCAAGCAAGAGAAGCCCCTGCTTTGCCTGGGCTCTTCATATGTGTTGGTATAGTTCCAGATCGTTCTAAAAGTTAGAGACTTTCTGAAATATCTCAAAGTCTCTTTCATTTGTTCTATGTTTCTTTTATCCCTGTTGGTAATGTACTTAGCCCATTCTTGGCAGGAAGGCTTCCCTGGTGTGTGTTGGGGAGACCTGTCCAAGTATACAAACAGAGCAAGTGAGAGAGTTGGAACTGAAAGATAAGGGTATATCAAGCCCCATAATATTTTGAATCCCTTAAAGATGACAGTCATGTCTTTAATTTATTAAAATGCTTATATCATTTCTTTGTGAAATCTTCACTGATTCAGAAGCAAATCTTAGTCAATCTTTTCACTCTCCCTTAGAATTTATGTTCCACTGGAAATAAAATAAGCTTTTCAGATAATTTTCTCTTTCAGCCTCAACAACTTTCTTATTACAACTTGTTTGTACAATCAATGCTGCCACTGTTAGGCTGTGCGATCTTACACAGGTTAACTTCTCTGATCAACTGCCTTAACTTAACAATCTCTCTGATCAATTTAACAACCTCTTTGGTCAACTGCCTTCCCAAAGTGTAAAATGAGAGGGTTTGGTCTGCTGTTCTTTTTAGCTCTCTAATTTTCTGAACTTCTGTATTCTTTAACGCTTACCAGAATGCTTACAAAGGAGATGTTTTTATTGATAGCAGTTTCATGCCTACTGAGGTTTAACCAACAAATAATTTCTCTTACAAGTCTCTTTATTTGAAAATATTTCTAACATGCACTGTAATCCTTTTAGAAATGCAAATGCCTAATCATTAATATAATGATTATTAATGTAAATTAAATCTGACAGACTATTAAAAATGCCATATATGAAATCCTATTAAAATTTATCCTGGAAATGCAAGGATGGTTTGATATTGATAAGCATATTAATATAATTCAGCAATGCAAAACTAAAGAATATATGAATATATAGATTGATGATAAAAGATGATTGATAAAATTCATGTTTTTTCTTATTTCTAAATTAGTACTATAAAGAATCTTTATTGGGAATTCCTTGGTGGTCCAGTGTTTAGGAATCCTTTTTCCCAGATTCGAACCTGGACCAATCTGTGTTGGCCCATGTTCAATTTTTTATTAGAGAGCTAAGATCCCACAAGCCTCATGAAATTGCCCCAAAAAAAAGTGTTAAAAAAAATAATACTAATATTGTAAAAAAATTTTTAACCCGTAGCCAACTTCATACTTAATGAAACTCACAAAATTCTCCATGTAGTCCATGGTCCTTGCACCTCCTAAAACTGTTAAAACATTTTTTATAGATCTGTGCATTTTCCTAGTTAACTTTTATCAGAGACTCAAAGGGACAGAGCATACCAAAAATGCTTCAGAGGCGTTACATTTATATCAAGGAAAGAATCCTTGCTATTATCAAGCCAGGACATGGAAGCAACCTAGATGTCCATCAGCAGATGAATGGATAAGAAAGCTGTGGTACATATACACAATGGAGTATTACCCAGCCATCAAAAAGAATACATTTGAATCAGTTCTAATGAGGTGGATGAACACATATATATGGAATTTAGAAAGATGGTAATGATAACCCTGCATGTGAGACAGCAAAAGAGTCGCAGATGTACAGAACAGACTTTTTGACTCTGTGGGAGAGGGAGAGGGCGGGATGATTTGGGAGAATGGTATTGAAACATGTATAATATCATATAAGAAACGAATTGCCAGTCTAGGTTTGATGCAGGATACAGGATGCTTGGGGCTGGTGCACTGGGATAACCCAGAGGGATGGTATGGGGAGGGAGGTGGGAGCGGGGTTCAGGAGTGGGAACTTATGTACACCTGTGGCGGATTCATGTTGATGTATGGCAAAACCAATACAATATTGTAAAGGAAAAAAAATTTTAATTAAATTTTAAAAAAATTCTTAAGAAAAAAAAAGAATTCTTGCTATTATCAATATTATTTACTAAAATTCTGGGATTTCTGGCTAATGCCTTTAGGCAAGAAACAGAACCAAAAGGCATAACTATCAGAAATGAGAAAGATTAGATCACTGTTACTGGAGAACAATAAGATTGTATTAATTTTTTTGAATGCCAAACATAGAAGCATGCTCAAGTTATGTTAGTTACATCAGTTGATTATGAAGACACAGAAAGAGGAGAGTCAGCCACGCTGGGTGGGATGTACTCAGGACAAAGGAATATAATCATCTGATGACGAGTGTCCCTTGTTCTTTACCCTGGAGCTCCACCATAAGGTGACTGATCTGTTTGCGCTATAATTAACTCACTGACAGAATCTATATGTCTCTTCTTTGTAAACAAACCTGCTCTTTCCAAGTTCCTGTTCATCAGGCCAAAGTGAAGTATGTAAATCCTGATCCAAGGCAACCTTCATTCCTTTTTTTTTTTTTAACTTCTATGAAATCAATACATTTAAAATGTCACTTATTATTTATTTTATGGCTGTGCTGGGTCTTTGCTGCTGTGCTGGCTTTTCTGTAGTTACAGCCAGCAGGGGCTACTCATTGCAGTGGCTTCTCTTTTTGCAGAGCATGGGCTCTAGGCCACGCGGGCTTCTTGGCTCCCTGGCTCTAGAGCACAGGCTCTATAGTTGTGGCTTACAGACTTGGTTGTTCTGTGGCATGTGGAATCTTCCTAGATCAGTGATAGAACCTGTCTCTCCTGCATTGGAAGGCAGAATCTCTACTACCGAGCCACCAGGGAAGCCCTCAATACATTATTATTAGAGACCATTTAAAAAAGAACCATCGAAATTGCCAATGAACCACACTTCCCTTTAATATGAGAGAAGTGTAAAGGAGAAATCTTCACCCTCACTGTTGTTCAGGGAAACCCACACTATTGTTCAGGATCCATAAAGCTGGAATAAATTTCTGGGATGTGCGGTAATACTGAACACAGCTATCTATTAACCAGATCTGTGTCTACTCCTTATCTCTCAGTACTTCACTGGGAGAAACCAAAGTAGCCATTGGCTCTGGCCTAAAAAGGGATAACAATTCAACTGAAGTTAAACTTCATCCTTTACATCCAAACAGCTTTATTCATGAAACTGAAATATGACTGTTCTGTGACTATGCATGCATAACAGATAACGTTATAGTACTTGAGGGTGACAATGGCATCCTAGAGCTTACTATAAATTTCACCCGAGGGGCAGAGGAAGGCTAGCCCTATGGAATGGGTCTGAACAGGCAGTAGGGGAAAGAAATAGTTGTGTTCTGCTTGCCTCCTATGGAATCCTGCTCTTTAAACAAAATGGTTGCAGTAATAATGATAATAGCAATAACAACCCTAAACATTTATTGAGGAGTTACTATTAACATGTGCCAGGTCAAGTTTAAGTACATGCTTGTCCTTGTTCATTTAATCCTCACAACAACCCTAGGAGATATAACTGGATTTTGTAAAACCTGTTTCCAAAAAAAGGAAACTGAGGCTTAAAGAAATTAAGTAACTACTCATCATAACAGTTGCAAAGAGTCGGACACAACTGAGTGATTTCACTTCACTTCATCATAACACAGCTAGTAAGTGGTAGATCTGGAGTCCATTTGATGCTAGCACACTCAGAAATGGACCTGGCATGTCCCCTGCTTGTCGTGAGCAACTTACGAGCCTCGTAGCAAGTCTGGAACCCTCTCATATGTTCATATGGTTCATAGATTCATATGTTCATAGGGAATGGTTTCAGGAGGCATGGGCTTGCTCCAGAATTTCCGGTCATCCACATAGATTTCCAGCAGATTCTACAAAGTATCCTGATCTAGAGGCCTCTCAAAACTCGTGGGAACAGTGGGCAGCATTCCTGACTGAGTAGGGCTCTTTTGGGAAGAGGACAAACATTCATGACATACATTTGTGGTTTTATAGCAGCCTCACTTAATTATAACTAGCTTTTCCTTTTGTTAAGAATGCCTTGGATCATGTAATGAACTCAAGTCGAGTATTTGCCTGAGGGCCTGGTACTCCTTGCTCTATTGAGTTTGACTTGGATATAGGATCCAGTTTGTCAGGTTTGTATTTTTCTCCTGATACAATCAAACAGCCCTTTGCATTACCTGACAGTTTTGTTCCTGTGGTTCCCATAATAGACGCGCTTAGGGGACTGGGCCTCTCTCATGGCCACTTTCCACCAAAATTTCGTCACTGAGTCTCCCTGGGTGACAGGTTGGCTTCTGTCCCCTTATACTCATTATTGGGATCCCTGTCACATTTGGTCTCATCACAGTTGGTCTCCCATTGTAATCAGTAAGCTGACGTTTGTGTCAAGCTCTGGAGGTGACACATAAGATGATAAACAAAGATACACTGAATGTTAAGAGGTAAATCATGTTCAGAGTCTGAAAATAAAAAACTACCTGAACATTCAATGATTTAAGTTGGGATACTCAAAATAATATGTGTCAAAATTTTCCTACTATAAGAGTAGTTGTATCCTAACATCAGTACTTTTTTTTTTCTGTATCTTAAGGAATATATATAAAATCTAGTTGAAAGGGGATATTGATAAATACATAAAATAAAATATTGATATATAAAAAGAGTATATTAAAATGTGTTATAAATAGTTGGTAAAAAGATAGAAATAAATGGAAAAGAATTAAGACTTCTGAGATAATCCTAAATATGAATGTCTAGTGTAAGATAAAGGTTATAGTTCCATGTGGAAGGACAATAAATGGTGTTGAGACACTTGGCTAACCACATGGGAAAAAAAATAAAGCTTGAATTCCTCCTCGCTCTTATTCAAAACCAAAATCCAGCTAGCTCAAAGATTTAAAGATGAAAAGTAAGACAGTACTAAAAGAAAACATGGAATAATTTTTTTCCATTCGATCTCAAAGTAAGGCTGGTTCTCTAAACTCACCAAAAGCCATAGAGAAAAAAGGGAATTCATTTGGCTACATAAATTAGCTCAGATGGTAAAGCATCTGCCTACAATGCAGAAGACCCAGCTTCAATCCCTGGGTCGGGAAGATCCTCTGGAGAAGAAAATGGCAACCCACTCCAGTACTCTTGCCTGGAAAATCCCATGGACAGAGGAGCGTGGTAGGCCAGTCCATGGACAGTGCAGAGTCGGACACAACTGAGTGACGTCACTCACTCATGTAAAGAATTACCGTGAGCAAAGTTGAAAAGGAAAAGCAAACTTAGAAAAAATATCTGAAGTACATATGATAAAAAGAAACTAATTTTTAAGAGTTCCTAGAAAGGAAAGACAGAAATAAGTGAGGGAGAAAGGATGAGAAGGGCAGAAGAAGAAACCTATCCTTCAAGATGTGAGAAAGTTGTTCACAGAGAAAGACATACCTGTTGCTTAAACGTAGAAAAATATACCCATCTTCACCTGGGGTTAAAGAAAAGCAAATTTTAAATCACTGAGATATTTTTTAACCCATCAGAGAAACGGGGAAGGAATGACTCTCAAACAGTGTGAGAATATAAATTGGTCTAGCTCTATGGGAGATAATCTGTTAATGTTAAAAAAAAAAAAAAGTTTATTTTTATTTATTTATTTATTTATTTTTTTACATGTTTCAATGCCATTCTCCCATCTCATCCCACCCTCTCCCTCTCTCTCTCCCCCAGAGTCCAAAAGTTCACTCTATAGATCTGAGTCTCTTTTGTTGTCTCGCATACAGGGTCATCATCCCCGTCTTTCTAAATTCCATATATATGCGTTAGTATACTGTATTGGTGTTTTTCTTTCTGGCTTGCTTCACTCTGTATAATCGGCTCCAGTTCCATCCATCTCCTTAGAACTGATTCAAATGTATTCTTTTTAATGGCTGGGTAATACTCCATTGTGTATATGTACCACAGCTTTCTTATCCATTCATCTGCTGATGGACATCTAGGTTGCTTCCATGTCCTGGCTTGATAATAGCAAGGATTCTTTCCTTGATATAAATGTAACGCCTCTGAAGCATTTTTGGTATGCTCTGTCCCTTTGAGTCTCTGATAAAAGTTAACTAGGAAAATGCACAGATCTATAAAAAATGTTTTAACAGTTTTAGGAGGTGCAAGGACCATGGACTACATGGAGAATTTTGTGAGTTTCATTAAGTATGAAGTTGGCTACGGGTTAAAAATTTTTTTTACAATATTAGTATTATTTTTTTTAACACTTTTTTTTGGGGCAATTTCATGAGGCTTGTGGGATCTTAGCTCTCTAATAAAAAATTGAACATGGGCCAACACAGATTGGTCCAGGTTCGAATCTGGGAAAAAGGATTCCTAAACACTGGACCACCAAGGAATTCCCAATAAAGATTCTTTATAGTACTAATTTAGAAATAAGAAAAAACATGAATTTTATCAATCATCTTTTATCATCAATCTATATATTCATATATTCTTTAGTTTTGCATTGCTGAATTATATTAATATGCTTATCAATATCAAACCATCCTTGCATTTCCAGGATAAATTTTAATAGGATTTCATATATGGCATTTTTAATAGTCTGTCAGATTTAATTTACATTAATAATCATTATATTAATGATTAGGCATTTGCATTTCTAAAAGGATTACAGTGCATGTTAGAAATATTTTCAAATAAAGAGACTTGTAAGAGAAATTATTTGTTGGTTAAACCTCAGTAGGCATGAAACTGCTATCAATAAAAACATCTTTGTAAGCATTCTGGTAAGCGTTAAAGAATACAGAAGTTCAGAAAATTAGAGAGCTAAAAAGAACAGCAGACCAAACCCTCTCATTTTACACTTTGGGAAGGCAGTTGTGACCCAGCAACTTTATTTCTAGGAATTTCTGTTAAGAATCAAAAAGACTATATGTATGTATATTCATTACAATACTTTTAGTAACAAAATACTGGAAATAGCCCACAGGTCTGTGAATAAGGAGCTAGTGGAATCGGTCATGCTGTGTTCATGCAGTCGAATTCTAGGCACCTGTTTAAAAGACTGAGTTACAGCACCAGGAACAGATGTAGAGTTGTCTCCGCATTCCATTGGTTTTTAAAAACCAGTTAATCTATACTTCTCTAGGTCTTCGTTGCCACGTGCAGACCTTCTCAGTTTGTGGCAAGCGGGGGCTACGCTCTAGCTGCCGTGCAGGGGAGTCCCATGTGGTGGCTTCTCTTGCTATGGAGCACAGGCTCCAGAGCGCAAGCTTCAGTGGTTGTGCACAGGCATAGTTGCCCCAAGGCATGTGGGATCTTCCTGAACCAGGGACTGAGCCTATGTCCCCTGCACTGATAGGCAGATTCTTAACCACTGGACCACCAGGGATGCCCTCGCATTATGTTGTTAAGTAAAAAATACAATTTGTAAATAACGTGTATAGTATGCTGCTACTGCTGCTAAGTTGCTTCAGTCGTGTCCGACTCTGTGCGACCCCATAGACGGCAGCCCACCAGGCTCCCCCATCCCTGGGATTCTCCAGGTAAGAACACTGGAGTGGGTTGCCATTTCCTTCTCCAGTGCATGAAAGTGAAAAGTGAAAGTGAAGTTGCTCAGTCGTATCCAACTCTTAGCGACTGCATGGACTGCAGCCCACCAGGCTCCTCTGTCCATGGGATTTTCCAGGCAAGAGTACTGGAGTGGGGTGCCATTGCCTTCTCCGCTGTACAGTATGGGGCTTATAATAAAAGAGAGGGCCATTCCTCCATATATATGCAAATGGCAACCCACTCCAGTGTTCTTGCCTGGAGAATCCCAGGCATGGTGGAGCCTGGTGGGCTGCCGTCTATGGGGTCTCACAGAGTCGGACATGACTGAAGCTACTTAGCAGCAGCAGCATTGCATATATGGTTTGTAAGCAAAATTCTCAATACCATTTTGGAAATTAAAATGGTATAAGTCATCTAAAGAGAAAGAATACTTTGATCCTTTATGTAGTGGCAGAGAAATCAATCTGCTCATTAATAAATAGTGATGATTAAGGATGTTCTCGACTCATTATCTTATACCTGGCTCTTATACTGAAAGTTTCATTAAAAAGTTTTTTTCAAACATAAACATGCCTCTTTATTGATGTCCTTTATTCTTTTTTAAAAAAATGATAAAAATAAATACTTTGGGTTTTTGTTAAACAGTTAAGTTCCCGTTAATCATAATTTATTACTTAAATTTGTTTGAGCCATCAGAAGTACTGTGAGAACTTAGACAAATGAACTTTTGGTGGCAAGAAGGGAAGGGGTGGATAGGGAGTTTGGGATGGACATGTTCACGCTGCTATATTTAAAACGGGTAATCAACAAGGCCCTACTGTATTGCACAGGGAACTCTGATTAGTGTTAAGTGGCAGTCTGCACAGGAGGGGAGTTTGGGGAGAATGGATATATGGGTATGTATTGCTGAGTCACTCTGCCGTCGGCCTGAAGCTATCACAACTTTGTTTATTAACTGTACTCCAATATGAAATTAAAAATTAAAGACAAGGTTGAATTATACCAGTAGCTTAAAGAAAAAAATCTCCCAGGAGCCTCCGGGTCACCTTTGCTTTTTGCAGTTTCCCAGCAAGTTCAGGGAAGAGGATAAAAGACAGAGATTACCACTCCAAAACTTTGTGTCCATATGCAAGGAGAGATGTTAGGGAATAAGAGCCAACAAAGGCTGGTGGCCTTGATGACTAAAACCCCCTATTTTATAGTTTCTGCCAAGACAGCTTAAGTTAATAGAGGTATTGAGGAAGTAGAATGGCTCTCAATTCCCTGAGTTAAGTGGTGCCCACATCAAAATGTGGGCCATTTTTCTGGATTCTCTCTCAGACCCTGTTGTGACTGGCAAATGGAAATTAAAAAAAAAAAACCCATCTCTAGACATGTTCATTTGATAGTTATCATCACAATACATTTAGTAGCAATCAATATAGGAAAATATTTAAGTTGGTTCTCTATCACTCATAATTTTCCATTTGCAGCTTCATAGCTTACAAAACTTTATAAGCAAAGAATGAAATTATCTTGGGGGCAATTTTGACCTCAGGCAATATTTGGCAATGACTGGATTCATTTTTGTTGTCACAACCAGGAAGCTGAGCTGGTATCTTGTGGGTAGAATTGAGGGAGGCTGATAAACATTTTACAATATAAAGATATAAAGCACAGTCCCCACAACAAAGAATTATCCTGTCTAAAATATCCACTAGGGCACAAAAGTGGGAAGCCCTGGTTCCTTTTACCTAGTGTAATAAGTGGTGAGTCGCTGCTTTAACTCAAGCTCATGACAAAATTCAGTCTACCTTTGATTTAAGATCAACTTATTATTTATGAATTTAATGCAGTTTTAGAAACTATAAGATTTTTTTAAAATGTGGACCATCTTTAAAGTCTTTATTGATTTTATTATAATATTGCTTCTGTTTTACGTTTTGAGGTTTTTGGCTGTGAAGTATATGGGATCTTAGCTCCCGACCAGGGATCGAACCAGGGATGTCCCACAACTAGCTTTTAAAATTACATCTTCTTGGCACTTCCCTGGTGGTCCAATGGTTAAGACTCCGCCTTGTAATGCAGGGGGCACCAGTTTGATCCCTAGTCCAGGAGGATCGCACATGCCACGGAGCAACTAAGCCCGTGTGCCACAACTACTGAGCCTGCTCTCTAGAGCCCTCAAGCCACAACTACTGATCCCGTGTTCCTAAAGCCTGTTCTCTGCAACAGGAAGCCCACACACCACAATTAGAGAGTAGCCCCTTCTCACAACTCCAGAAAATTCCTCACACAGCATCAAAGACCCAACGCAGCCAGAAAAAAATAATAAAGTACATCTTCTTAGTATTTTCTCTCTCCTGTTTTTCCTCTCTCTTTCTCTGTCTCACACTTTCAGACTGAGTTACACACTCTTCTGAGATGCTCCGCAAATATTCTATAACTCTGCTACCTTCTTTACAGCAGCTAGTTACCTAGTAATCCTTTACGAACGTGTCAGGTTTGGGTTAAATGCCTTATACACACTGCTCTTTTTTGCACAGCAGTCCTCCAGCAGAGGTGTTCTTTTCCCTCCTGACTCTAGAGTACACCTGTGCTTACCACACTTTCGCCTTCCTTGTCACACCAGCTCGAGATCTCTGAGTTTCCTATCAGCCTCCCCTTGTCCAACGGGGTCTTACTATTTCTATATCTTCACAGCATCTCATGTAGAGCCCATGCAGAGTAAGAGAAGTGACTGATTACTGGATGAATGGATTGAACCCAGGTCTCCTGCTTTACAGGCAGATTCTTCACCATCTGAGCCTCTAGGGAAGCCCCTGTTATATAGATACATACTGTCAAATCTGGAACCTCGCCATTTTTATAAAATCCACACATTCTCTGCCATGTAAAGCAGAAATCTACTTTGGTTTTTCTATATGCCTAAAAGAAGAATGAGAAATAGCATCGTAGCTAGCTAGCTAGTGAAAGTCACTCAGTCGTGTCCAACACTTTTGCAACCCCGTGGAATATTCAGTCCATGAAATACTGCAGGCCAGAACACTGGAGTGGGCAGCCTTTCCCTTCTCCAGGGGATCGTCTCAACCCAGGGATCCAACCCAGGTCTCCCAAATTGCAGGCAGATTCTTTTCCAGCTGAGCCACCAGGGAAGCCCATATCGTAGCTAGAGGCGTCTATAAATGAGTTTAGCTAAGAAAGTAGGTTTTCACTCTTGACTTTATATTTCAGTAACTTAATTCAATTCCCTGTGACCTAAGAGAAGCAACATGACTCAAGAAGTATTCTATTGGAAACATTTCCTAGGAACAGTTTATTTGGTTGATCTTTCAAATACTTTGACACATGTAATAATATCTGAAGTAAGTGTTAAAGTGGTTTTACACAGTTTCAGTGCAGGGTGATCTGCTGACTGGGGTGATCTGTCTGTAACTTTTTCACAGAGAATGTGTAACCCTATTATGTCTGAACAGAGAAACTTGTCCAGGGAAATCACCGTTTGGCCTGGACTTTAGAATGGACTTTTGAATGGACTCTGGCCTTTCCTTTCATCCCACAAGTGTGCAATAGCAACTCTGGCACAAGGGAAAAAGCTCCAAGTGGTAAGGAAGTAGTAAGAGGTTCATATATTCTTCTTCAAGGAGTAAGAAATATAGAGGTTTTTTCTTTTATTTTCCTGTTGTTTGTTCTTTTTAATTATGAATATGCATTTATTATTTTTATTTTTTGGCTGTACCATATGGCCTGTGGTATATTTAGTTCCCCAACCAGCGATCAAATCCACACCCCTTGCACTGAAGCACGGAGTCTTAACCATTGGACCACCAGGGAATTCTCCTAAAATTACATTTATTTATTATTTATTTATGCACATTTCAAAAATACAAAAACATCAGAATATTCCATTTTAAAAAATCTCCACCTCCTCATTCTTCACTGCCAATTTCTTCCCCCACAGGTTAACTTTTCTTTTAAGTAGTATTTTAATTTGGAAAGGAATAATTAACATTTGTACAAACAGCATAACATATGAAAAGGGGAAGTCTCCCTCCCATTTCCCCTCCTCCTAGCAGGTAATCATTGTCATGAGTCTTGTTTGCCCTTCCAGAATGAACATGGTTTTATAATATTTAGGAAAAAGAGCATTTTTCCTCAGAGTCCATGCTCTAAGCTAAATATGTGTCACATAAAAGTCTGTAGCAAACAGAGGCACATTTGTTCGGCCATTTCTCTCCTTTTCAGATGTAGTTTGGTAACAGAAAAGAAAGGCCCAAAAGAGAGTAAAACATTAAAAGTCTGAATTAGTGAAATGTTTGTTTTCTTCAGAAGGTAGTTTATTGTTTTGACTGATTGTCTTACGAAGAAGGTTCCTCTGTCCATGGGATTCTCCAGACAAGAATACTGGAGTGGTTTACCATTTTCTTCTCCAGAGGATCTTCCTGACCCAGGGACTGAACCTGCATCTCCTACCTTGGCAGGCAGATTCTTTACTGTCAGAGCCATCTGGGAAGCCCTTCTTATTAGGAAGGTAGGAAAGGAATCCTGCAAAACTTGGACAAAGTTTTTCTAAAGTACGAGTAGGAAAATGCCTAGTATTTTTGATCTGGCACCTGAGCAGAAGTTGACCATTGACCTTGTGTCCTGTGTTGCTTATAAACCTGAACCACAAACGTTTCTCTGTGATGCAACTGTCGTCCCAGGCAAAGGCCAGTGATTTTCCAGGAAATGTCCTCAGTATTGTATGTGTTCAAGAAGTGTGTCTCAGTGCTTTCCCAAGATAAAATTGCACTCTGTCTCCACGTGAGAAAAGTCCTGGCCAAGGTGGACATTTTAGTCACCTTATTAAATGCGCTGTTGCAAATCTACCAGAGGGAAGTTTTCATGCTAGTTCCAATCAGAATATGCGTCCGGGACTTAACGTGACAGCCCAAGCATTTGTGACTGCCCAAGTACATTTCATGTACTTATTTTTCTTACTTGACCTGGTTGTTTTTCCTCCATATTTGTGCAGAAAGAGAAAAGAAATAGTCCGATAACTACAGCACTCGAGGAAATAACATGGACTGGATAGGAACCATACAGACTTTTCTCGAAACAGTAACTTCTATTTAATCAGGACCTGAAAATCTTAGAGTACATTAAAGGCTTCAGAAACATTTTCTTCCTATTTTAAATCTCATTAACTTGCTATTTTATCCTCACAGTGCCCATCTAATGAAAGGAGAAAGAACAGAGTATTATTACCTGTCTATGCATGAGAAGGCTGAAGCTACAGAAATAGCTTAAGTGCTCAGGGACACACACCAAGTCAGAGATAAAATCTAGAAAAGAATTTTGGTGCCCCACCCCCAACCCCCATCATTGTTCACTGTGCTGAGAATACTATGTTTGCGGCATTCTTTCCTTGGCCTTTAAGCAACTCCCCTGACTTGTTTTGTTTAGTCGCTGAGTCGTGTCCAACTCTTTTGGGACCCCATGGACCGTAGCCCACCAGGCTCCTCTGTCCATGGCAATGTCCCAACTCTACCGCCTACAATATCACAATGTTCATGTTGCCCACTGGAAACCAATGTACAGGGAAGAAGAGTATCCCCCCAGATCACCTGAACCAAACACAGGAGCTAAAAATAGCATGTGCAGTGGTCAAGCCCTGATCCTTTCCTGGGTGGCTTGAACCTCAGGCTCAGGGTCTTAATACTAGAAGATATGGAAAGGCCTTGTGTCTCATGGAGTGATGTCTTCTCTGTCGAAGCCAGATCTTGGCATTGCCATTGATAAAAAGCAAAAGGCAGGAATCTTGGCCGTGCCCTTTGGAAATATGGTAAAATGCCAAATACAGGATTATCAGATGATTCAAGGCCAGGTGGTGTCTGTATGGAAAAAACAAATAGGTCCAGGGGATCTCGTTAGAGGTGCCGGGAGACTGTCTCAGTTTCCAAGGACTTTGCTTTTGTGCACAGCGCGTCAACAACGCCCACTCTCCCAGCCACTGCATGTCCAGGTGGGAAGGTGTGTGGCACTAAATCCCTTGGAAGTCTATCCTCCTCAGCCATCTTGAAGCCAAAAACCATTAAAATCAAAGAGAAAATCCTAGTTGTCTAATGAACATTTCTATCAGAGAACAGATCCCTAGTGCCATGAATTTTTCATTTTATCTGCTTTTTACTGTAAGGCACATTTGAGCCTCCAAGGCCTCAACAAGTGACTCACCAGTGGTTTCCCTAGTACCTGAGACTCTCTTTAATCGAGAAGAAACAAAGAAAGGGAAAAGTTAGAAAAGGAGTTAGAAGAGGCTCATAAAATTAGTGAGGACAAAAATGGATGCCATTTTCTACATAACTTAGCTGACTATCACCTATAATAAGCACCTAATTTTGTTGGTTATAGTTAACTATTTTCATTATAGAAGTAACAGTTTTTCTAGTTATAGAAAAATTAGAAATTGCAGGTGAATAAAAAAGAAAAATCGCTTCACCATCATATCACCAGAGATAACCATCATATAATATATTGAATTTCTGTTTTCTTCCAGTGGCTTTTTCCTCTATGTGTGTATACCTATATTTATGTAAACCAGAGACCATGACACACATCATTTTGGTAAACTGCTTCGCTCACTTAACTATATAGCAGAAATAGATTCTATGGAAATAAGTGTTTTAATTTCAAAAGCTGTGTAACCTTCCGCTGTATGAGTGAGTGTGAGTGCTCAGTCACTCAGTCGTGTCTGACTCTCTGCGACCCCGTGGACTGTAGCCCCCAGGCTCCTCTGTCCCTGAGATTCTCCAGGCAAGAACACTGGCATGGGTTGCCATGCCCTCCTCCAGGGGATCTTCCCGGCCCAGCGACTGAACCCAGGTCTCCCACAATGCAGGTGGATTCTTTATCCTCTGAGCCACCAGGGAAGCCTAAGAATACTGGAGTGGGTAGCCTATCCCTTCTCCGGGTGATCTTCCCCACCCAGGAATCAAACTGGGGTGTCCTGTGTTGTAGGCAGTTTATTCCACCAGCATTATTGTTAGACATATAGGTCATACAAATTTTTCAATATGGTGGACAGAAATAGCCTTACACAACTGTTCTTACACACCCATTTAATTATTTCCTTAATTACTTCCTAGTACAAATTCTAGGAAGTAAGGTTTCTGGGTCAAGGAAAAGTGTATTTTCAAGCTGTCGATTCATTCAGACCATTTAAAAATAGTAAACAAAGAAGGTTGGAATAATTTTTCTTTAAAATCAAGCTGAGCAAGAAAATATTAGAAGAATAAAGAAAAGACTGTATCAGAAAATATAAAGTATTTTTAAAAATTATTACAGCTTGTAATTTTTTAAATTCTCAGTTTAGGTTCCAAATTTTGGTGACTTTATAGGTGAAAGAGAGAAAGGAAATGTAGACCCCCTCCCCCCGCCNCGCCCCGAAAAAAAAAAAAAAAAAAAACTACACAAAACAAGTGAAAGGGAAAAAGAGACACGGAGAAACCTGTATTTCCTACTTTAGTGCTTCAATCCCTTCCCCTCAATTCTTCCTTGGCATTTAGACAAATGTCTGGGTTCCCTGGTATCTCTAAATGAACTTGGCCATCAGTGTTCAGGCCCAAAACTAAGGAACAAATACACATTCACTCATCAACATTCCCATTCATCTCTCTGGATACGCATCAGGATAGAGACCTTTCTTTTTCTTAGTCTCAAACTTCCTAGCACAATTTTATTGGTTAAACTTACTCTCACTTTCAGAAACGTAGGAGAAAGGAAAATAAAATATTTTCTAAAGTTTCTTACAGTTATGAGTAAAGTTTCACACAGGTGTGATACCCAACAATTTTTTTAAAAGAAATATTGCTTAGAATTCTAAGAAATTGAAGTCTTCAGAAAATTCCTAAAATTGTGTCTCCTGTAAATGAGACCCAAATGCCTTTTGAATGCTCCAGAATAATATCTTGCAAACTAGACTTTCTCGAGTTTGGTTACCTTTTAAGTAACTAACTGTCTGTTACTTCCTCCTTAATGTTTTTCACCACAGATAGAGCAATTGAATACCGGGTCAAATTAGCTTAGCTGTTCTCTCTGGGGCTTCCCCGATGGCTCAGTGGTAAAGAATCTGCCTGTAATACAGAGGACACAGAAGATACGGCTTTGATCCCTGGATCAGGAAGATCCTCTCGAGGAGAAAATGGTGACCCACTCCAGTATTCTTGCCTGGAAAATTCCATGGGCAGAAGAGCCTGGTGGGCTACAGTCCAAAGGGACGAAAAGAGCTGAACGCAACTGAGCACACACAAATTTCCATTTTTAGAGTAATACTTTGCTAGTAACTGGACAAATGCATATTTGGAACTTTAAATTTACATTCTTTACAAATGAAAAAAAATATTTTTTTAAAAATTTTATTTATATATGTATTTATTTTTGGCTGTGCTGGGTCTTCCATGCTGCATGTAGGCTTTCTCTAGTTGCGGTGAGTAGAGCCTACTCTTTGTTGCAGTTTGTGGGTTTCTCGTCCCCAACAGCTTCTCTTGTTGCAGAGCATGGGCTCAGTAGTTGTGATGCATGGGCTTAGTTGCCCCATGGCATGCGGAATTTTCCTGGACCAGGGATTGAACTCGTGTCTCCCACGTTGGCAGGTGGATTCTTAAGCACTGGACCACCAGGAAAGTCCCAATTTAAAAAAAATCTTAATAGAAAAAAAAGAAACTGGATCGTGAAAGAAAGAGCATTTGATGAAGGGGTAGGGAGGTGCACAGGGCACAGCTGGTGAGAAAGAAACCAACCAGCAAGACAAAACATTTCAGGCAAAGAACAGAGATAAGGCAACTTCAGACAATGATATCAGGGTTGGCATAGCTCATTTGTTAACATGAACTCTTGAAATAAAGAGAATTGATCCATTATTCAACATGGGGCTTAGGGCTTGTCTTAATCTTTTCAGACTGCTAATACCATAGACCAGGTGGCTTATAAAACAATAGAAGTTTATGTCTCAAGTTCTGAAAACTGGGAAGGCCAAGATCATAGCAGATTTGGTGTCTAGTCTGGGTCGTTCCCTGATTCATAGATGGCCATGTACTTTTTGTGTCTTCATATGACGGAAGAGATGAGAGAGCTTTCTGGGGTCTCTTTTATAAGGGCACTAATTCCATTCATGAGGACTCTCCTTGCATGACCTGATCACTTCCCAGAGGCTGCACCTCCAAACACCATTATATTGGAGATTAGGCTTCACCCTATGAATTTGGGAAGCATAGATACATTCACTCAATAGCAGTGCCTTTATAACTTTGGATAAGCAGGCATAAATAAATCTGTAACTAAGGTAAAACTGACTGATTTGATTAATTTCTCCCTGTTCTTAACACATCACACTCAGTTTAGCAATCAATCCACTAGTAAATATTATTTTCTTGTCAGAATAGAGTAAGCATATGGATTCTGCCCTTGAACAAGCTTAAATCTAGTTGAAAAAAGAAAATGAGTACTGGAAGAATTAAATGCATTGAAATGTTAAACCATAGGCATTAATGGAAAGTTCAGTCGGAGTTCATAGATCATTTCAGAGTGAAGACAGTAGTCTAAAGTGGGAGCTGGGGCTTTATCCATTTCATCAGTAAACTCTTATTAAATGCTTACACTTAGGCTAGGTTTACTCTTATTGGGAAAGACACAGTCGCTGGATCAATAAAATATGCCTTTATCCTTGAATGGCTCATTGCCTAATGGAGATTCTTAAAATTAAATAAATAATTACAGTTCAATGTTATAATACAGGTAACATACAAATTACTAGGAGGGAATTCCCTGGCCGTCAGTGGTTAAGACTCCAGGCTTCCACAGCAGGGGCCGTGTATGCCATCCTTGGTGGAGGAACTAAGATTCCACATGCCATGCAGCGTATCCAAAAGCAAAACAATAAAATAATAAATAATAAAATAATGAAAAATAAAAGTAAGTAACAAAACAAAATATTTAGGGAACTGACAGTATTTATGAGAGCACAGGGGAAAACTGACTCCAGGACACAGGAAATGAGAAGAAAGGACTTTTGTACTAAAGGCTTAAAGAATGAGTCAGATCTTATTTAGGGCTCGAGTTCTAATGCTGATATTTAAAGTGAATGCTTAGGACTTCACTGGTGGTCCAGAGGTTAAGACTTCACCTTCCAGTGCGGAGGGTGCGGGTTTGATTCTTGGTCGAGGAACTAAGATCCCACATGCTTTGTAACCAAAAAACCAAATCATAAAACAGAAGCAATTATTGTATCAAATTCAATGAAAACTTTCAAAATGGTCCACATTAAGAAAAAAAAAAGTAAAATGAACCCTTAAATCACCCCTAAGTTACAATATCTACATATAGAGTATCTAGAGATCTGGGGGTCTAGTAAACCCAACATAGCCAGATTTTCCTCCAGTTTAGAAACAGATTGTTTCTTCTTTGAGCACCAGATGAAGAGTTGGCTTGTGTTTATTGGCTCTGTTGTGTGAAACACACTTATCTTGAAACACTGGGATTACACCCTCTGTGGTGAGATACTCACATGAACATATGAAAATCACAGTGGGTCTGAGCAGACTGAAGAAGCAGTAGATTCAAGCATGCCATCTCACTTTCATTCAGAAACACAAACCCATGAAGCAGAAGGGGTGGGCAGACTGTCCTGTTTCTCCCCTGTCTCTTTGTAGAGCGAATCGTTGAATTCTCAAACATTAAACTCACACATGGTAGAGCTGCTCATGCTAACAGGAAGATGGTATTGTAGAAAGATGGACCAGTTGTGGGATGACAAGGAAATGGGGAGAGGATCTTGATGTGATCAGAGAAAATTAAGACATCCAGGGACTTCCCTGCTGGTCCAGTGGCTAAGAATCTGCCTGCTGATGCAGGGGACATGGTTTGACCCCTATTCCAGGAAGATCCCACATTCCATGGAGCAACTAAGCTCATGAACCACAACTACTGAAGTGCTCACTTCACAACAAGAGAAGCCACTGCAGTGAGAAGCCCAAGCACCACAGCTAGAGAGTAGCCCCTGCTCGCCGCAGCTAGAGAAAAGCCTGAACACAGCAACAAAGACTCAGTGCAGCCAAAAAAAAAGGATGGTGAAATTACAGGATAGGGTAGAAGGAGACTGGCCAGCCAGGGTTGGACAACTTGTTGTATCCTAGGACGCTTTGGATGCTATTGATAATTTTAAATCAAGAGTTGGCAGGATGGGTCTTATTTCTTTATTTACTTTTTATTTTTGTATTGGGGTATAGCTGATTAACAAAGTTGTGATATAGTAGTTTCAGTTGAACACTGAAGGGACACAGCCATACGTGTACACGCATCCATTTTCCCCCCAAATCCCCTCCCATCCAGGCTGCCACATAACACTGGGTAGAGTTCCATGTGCTATACAGTACGTGTTGGCTATCCATTTTAAATAAGGGTGTTATTTTTGAAAAGACCATTTTTGAAGCATGGTGAGGATGAGGTCAGCACATTTTTTCTGTAAAAGGCCATATGTCATAAGACCAGGGTCTTTGTCACAAATAGTTATATCTGCCTGGTAGCACAAAAGCAGTCAAAGACAATGTGCTGTGTCCCAGTAAATCTTTATTTACTAAAACAAGCTGTGGGGCCAGAATTTGCTGACCTCTGGATTAGACGATGGTGATGTGACTGGTGGAGAGATTAGAGCTAGGTGCTAGCCCAGGTCAGTGATTTCCAAAGTCCCTGGAGCAGCAGCATCACCATTACCTGGGTACTTGGGAATGGGTCTCAGGACTCTGGGTGTGAACAACCCCTCCGGGTGATTCTGATGTTTGCTGAAGATTGAGGCCCACTGGTCTAAGACAGATGGAGGAGAATGAATTTCGGTATTTTAGAGAGGGCAGTAGGAAAGGAGAATGAGGTAGATTTAAAATGTTCTACATACACAGACTCTCACTTTCTAACATACTGATGCACAGTGGATAGGACTTTGGTGACTATATGGATGGGAAGTTGGGGACATAGACAAGAGTAGATGAACATTATCTATATCTGTTGTGTTCACTTCCTGATCCCCTGCTGCTGTTGCTAAGTCACTTCAGTCGTGTTCAACTCTGTGCAACCCCATAGACGGCAGCCCACCAGGCTCCCCCATCCCTGGGATTCTTCAGGCAAGAACACTGGAGTGGGTTGCCATCTCTTTCTCCAATGTATGAAAGTGAAAAGTGAAAGTGAAGTCACTCAGTCATGTCTGACTCTTAGCGACCCCGTGGACCGCAGCCTCCCAGGCTCCTCCGTCCATGGGATTTTCCAGGCAAGAGCACAGGAGTGGGCTGCCATTGCCTTCTCCTGATCCACTATGTTCAGGTAAACGGGGAGAGGATGGTCATGTCGTGTCCCAGGACTAGGGTGAGTCCTTAGGATGGGCCGCTGAGTGAGGATCCTTGGCTTTGTGCTGAATTCAAGAGCTATAGTAAAGTGAAGGCAAGTTTATTTAGACAGATACACGTTCAACGGGGCTTCCCTGATAGCTTATTAGGTAAAGAATCTGCCTGCAATGCAAGAGACTCAGCACATGCCGGTTCAATCCCTGAGTCAGGAAGATCCCCTGGAGAAGGGCTTGGTAACCCATTCCAGTATTCTTGGGCTTTCCCAGGTGGCACAGTGGTAAAGAATCTGCCCACCAATGCTGAAGATGCAAAAGGCACAAGTTCAGTTCCTGGGTGGTGAAGATCCCCTGGAGTAGGACGTGACAACCCATTCCAGTATTATTACCTGGAATATTCCATGAACAGAAGAGCCTGACAGTTGCCAAGAGTCAGACACAATTGAGTATACACACACACACACACACCCCAGTATTCTTGCCTGAAGAGTTCTATGGACAGAAGTGGTGGGCTGCAGTTCAAAGGAGAGGCTGAGCACACAGGCACACACATTCCGCAGGCAGAATGTGAGACATCTCAGAAATGCCCCAGGGCATTGGGGTCACCTTGGAAAGTGAGAGGGGACCTGGCCTAAGAGGAGGTTAGTTTTTTAAGGGTTGAGTAATATTATAGGCTAGTGAGTGGGAGGAGTTTTTTCAATTATTTTGGGGAATGGGCAGGGATTTCCAGGAATTGGCCCCCCACCAACTTTTTTGGCTTCTTGTGGTCCACCTGGGAACTGTCCCTGTGAGTGTGTCTGTCATGTAGCATATGCTAATATATTACGATGAGTATGTAATGAGGCTTAAGGTATACCAGGAGTTGAATCCTCCACCATCTTGGGTCTAATCAGTTCTAGCCTGTCTGTGTCACATCCTCAATGGCTATGTCATCCTTTTAAAGGTTGTGCTCTGTCCCCTTCCCTCCTGTCTCACCTAGAACACTACTGGGCATAACGTAAGTCCTTAACAAATGCTTTTTTTAACGGATCCATGAGTGATTCTTCCAAGGTTGACAGTTTAGATGACTGAACAGATGAGGAATGGTATTAGCCAAGATAGAAAACACAGTTAATAGTTTTTGAGTGGCTCAGATGGTAAAGCATCTGCCTACAATGTGGGAGACCCGGGTTCGGTCCCTGGGTTGGGAAGATCCCCTGAAGAAGGAAATGACAACCCACTCCAGTACTCTTCCTGGAAAATCCCATGCACGGAGCAGTGTGGTAGGCTACAGTCCATGGGGTCGCAAAGAGTCGGGACACGACGGAATTACTTCATTCTCACTTTCACGAAGAAAAAGAATAAAGGAATATTTATTAAGCACAAGATTTGCCTACTATGTGCTGGGCAGTATTTTACATACGTTACCTCATTGGTTCCTCAAACCAGTTTTTAAATAATTATTATCATCATCATTTTCAAACTAAAACCACTAGGGTTCCAGCTGGGGTAAAGAAGGCAGGCAACAAGTGACAACGAAACCCAGGCTTGTGCCACTTTGCAGAAGAGAGCTCTGTTTTGTTCTTTTTTTTTTTTTTTTAATGTATTCATTTATTATTTTAGCTGTACCATACAGGATGAGAGGAGATCTTAGTTCCCTAACCAGGGGTCAAACCCATGCCCCTTGCAGTGGAAGCATGGAATCTTAACACTGCACGACCAGGGAAGTCCCAGAGAACTGTTTTGAATTTAGGCCAGACTTTGCAGTCTAGGAAAGCTTTAAAGATACAAAATACAGAACATGACCACTTGCAAAGCAGTTACATGAACTACGCCTTTTGAGTGAAACCACTTTGTATGTGTTCAGAACCTAGCCTTGTCACTAAGGCAGCATCTGGAGGTAGCCACAGGAGGAGGTAATGACAATACTTTTTAAAAAGTATTTATTTTTTGCTCTGCTGGGTCTTCATGGCTGCTCGGGCTTTCTTTGGTTGTGGAGAGCAGGGGCTACTCTCTAGCTGTGGTGCCGCAGGCCTCTCACTGTGGGGGCTTCTCCTGTTGTGGAGCACGGGCTCTAGGGTGCATGGGCTCAGTAGCTGTGGTGTAATGGCTTAGTTGCCCCACAGGATGTGGTATCTTCCCGGACCAGGGATCGGACCACTATCACACTGCACTGCAAGGCAGATTCTTAGCCATTGGACCACCAGGGAAGCCTGGCAACGACAGTAATTAACACAGCTACTTTGCAAGTGAGATAAGATATGTAAAGCACTGGCATAAGACCGAACTCAGTAAATGCCGGATGGTGTTATTTTATAATCACTGCGAAGCGTCTTCTGTAAGGATAATGACACCCCTCCCCCCACCCCATGGACTCACCTCAGAGACGTTCTCTCAGTTTATGTCTTACAAGTGCCTCTTAAGAGTTTCACCATTTTGCTTAAAGGACTTATCTCCTGTTCAAAGTGTGTTGACTTTTAAACAGGTTTAGAATTGGGCCGAGACCTGTCCCGTTGAAAGGCTGGCTTTACCTCATGGCTTAGCTCTTGGCGGCCACAGTGGTCCTTCCGCTCCAGAGTTTCAAGCTTTATATACATACTGGTTTTCCTTCTTTCAACACTCTTCCCCGCCGGCACCCCCTACCAATCTGCAGCTTCTACACAACTTTCCTGTGTTTATTCCCTTACTTGTCAAGTCAAACAGTGGATGGGTTTAGGGGGTCAGAAAACAGGAGGTGAGCAGAAAGGTATTCGTAAAAGAAATGCCTTCTTTTTTCAAAGGAATTTACTCCCTGTTATGAAGGCAAACCAGAAATAGTCTGGAGAAAACTGGATCTGCTCGAGAAGAGAAACCAGTCACCAGTCCCTACTTTGCTGCTGCTGCTGCTTTTTCTGAATTTTAGACATAGAAGAGCTTAATGGCCTGGTGGCCCTCCTCCACTTCCCAAACCTGAGGACATCACTTTTTCTGTCTCCCAAAGGATGATATCAGCGCCTTTATCCCAGAAAGGTTGGTTTGTGACCTTCTGGATTTCTAGTATGTTTTAGGTGATCTTAGGAAACAAGATTGTTGCTTTGCAACAGGCTAGGTAAACAGCAGTTTCCATTTCAAGGGGAAATCATATTTGACCATCTTGCTGCGTCGGTTCCACTAGATGAGAAAACAAGCCAAGATATAAACAGCTTTAGTGGAGCTGGTTGTACATGAAGGAAAAGAATAACTGGGCCTTTTAAGATAAATGGAACTGACAAAGGGCCAGTTCTGCAGAGAGTAAACACAGCTATAGAAGAGTTATTCTGAATGTGGATATCTGCTAACGATAGTTGAATCATGTTGATGCAAAGGTCTTTTCCCCAAGATTTGAAATAAAATCTACCCCCCACCCACCCTCACCCTGCACTATTTAACCAAGCTGATAAAAATCATGTTGTCAGAAATGACAGAGCTAATTTGTGACTTTTCCCAAACCAATTTTGAGGCAATACAAGAATAACTGAATGATTTGCCCCCCTTCCCCACTCCTAAAATGAATTAGAACAAATTGTACTGTTCTTTGTGTCCTGTTACACAGACTAACTTAACAGAAAATTCAGGATTTTATTGCAAGATTTCGAGAATTATTATCAGAGATCTATTTTTCCCTTGACATTGATTGGCTTCTTAAAAGATAACTGGTGATTTATTATTGTATAAATGTAGTCAGAATAACATTTTGGGATGGTTTTTAAGGTATAGTCAAGAATGCTTAGCCTTTCTTAGGATCTGCTTATTTTTTGCCCTGAATTAAGTAACTAGGCTTATAAGCACTGAAGTTTCCCAGTTAATGTTTCTTGCCGCTCAGTAATAAATTGGAGGGGGTGAAAAGTCCCTCAAGCAATCCTGGTGGTGATCTGTACACATAGCAATTCACACTTACAGTCCTCTGCCAACTACACTCAGGTTGTAACTCCCGACACTTAAACAGGCAGTTTCTCACTTGAACATATGCTTCACTCCCCCTTTGAGGAAAAGATTCCCAACCTCAAGCACACTAGCAGGCCGTGATTAGTTCTAATCCCTAGGTTTTATGATAGGAAAATTGACTGTAAGGAAATGAGGGAACCGTGGAAAATTGAGTTAGTTTTCTCTTTTCCAAAATGGCATCGAATCACTGGCCCAAACTTTCCTTTGACGTGCTTATCAAAATGTCCTCAAGAAAATCTTCCTGAAATCCATATAACTAATAAATGCACTGAAAGCTGTTTTGCGTCAGTATAGTATTTGGCAGGAAAACACGGTCAAAGAGACTGCATCATATTAAATGGATTTTATGTTTATTGACTACTTGTAGCGCTACTTAATTGATTTATGTTTGCTTTAGAAAGCTTTATGCTATGAAACATAAAATATATCATTTATAGTTTATTAAGTCCTGCATTTGGTAAAAGTTGGCATAAGGCCCTAGGTCAGGAACTTTGCCCTTCTGTTCTAGCACTGTTTCTATGAGAAAATCATATTTGATACACTTTATTTTCACTTATGATAAATTTCCTAGGAGTATAATCCATGGATAAAGGTGCTTGTGTTTCTCAAGCACCCACTCTTATAGTCCCATAGTGTTCGAATGAGGTTTTTCTGTCTTCTTTTGTGATTTTGAGTTGAAATAAAAGTGAGAGAAAATAGTAAAAAAATAAAGTATATCTTAAGACCCTGAGGTATTTATTCTGATTTTTAGAACTGGCAGGAGAGGCCCAAGACCAGATAGAAAGATTACAACACTACTAAGATTTTGAAAACTCTTCTATGATGAGTCTGTGTGTGCCTGCGTGCTAAGTCTCTTCAGCTGTGTCTGACTCTTTGTGAGCCTATGGACTGTAATCTGCCAGGCTCCTCTGTCCATGGGATTCTCCCAAGCAAGAATACTGGAGTGGGTTGCTATGCCCTCCTCCAGTGGATCTTCCTGACCCAGGGATCGAACCTGCATCTCTTATGCCTCCTGCATTCGAACGTGAGTTCTTTACCACCAGAGCCACCTGGGAAGCTCATGATAAATATATCTAGGTCTATATACGTAAATCTTAAAAAAAAATTTTTTTTTTATTGAAGCATAGTTGATTTACAGCATTGTGTACAGAATATTGAGTTCCCTGTGCTATACAGTAGGTTGTTCTTAGTTATCCACACAATATATAACGGGACTTTCCAGGTGGCGCTAGTGGTAAAGAATCTGCCTGCCAACGTAAGAAACATAAGAGACGTGGGTTCAGTCCCTGGGTTTTGAAGATCCCCTGGAGGAGGGGCACAACGACCCACTCTAATATTCTTACTGGAGAATCCAATGGACAGAGGAGCTTAGCAGGCTATAGTCCATAGGCTTGCAAAGAGTCAGACATAGTTGAAGCGACTTAGCTTGCATGCTCTCATATAATATATAATAATATGTATATATCAATCTTAATCTACCAATTTATCCCTTTTCCCACTTCCCTCCCTGGTAACCATAAATTTGTTTTCTGTGTCTGTGACTCTACTTCTGTTTTGTAAATAAGTTCATTCGTACCTTTTTTTAGATTCCACATGCAAGAGGTAACATAAGTAAGTCTTTGACTTACTTCATTCAGGATGACAATCTCGAGGTCCATCCATGTTGCTCCTATAAGTAAGCCTTGATTCAATGACTTCTGCTCAAGTAGACTAGATGGGTACCAACATCAAGAACCAAGCGCATTTTGGTGCTTCATCCTATCCTGTCTGCCAATTTTGTGTCCCCAATTTTCCCTCCAGAACAAGTCATGAGTCTTGTTTCTCCTGCTCCCCTAATACTGAATATACCGAACTCACCCCAGTCCTATGAGCAAACACCAACAAATAAGTGATATGAGAAATAAAACTCAGCTTTGCTATTTGAAGATACGAGAGAAATTGGGGGCAGTGGTAGTGTTCTCTGTTAAGAGTTTCTTTGAATTGTCACATCTGTTGCCACTTCTTTGCTGAAATATGTCAAGGACAATAACCATGAAATGTTATATTTTTGTTTGCATTCTAAGCAATAACCAATGTTCAGTTAATAGCATTCGTGGATGAGAACGCCTCCCACATCCTGGAAATTAGTGGCTGATGTCAACGCTATTTAGATTTCAGCTTTAAAATGTGCTTTGGTTATGACATATTTACATATGGGCAGATTTGATCTCAAAATTCAAGCAAAATTAAATGGAGGCACAACTCAGGAGAGCTGGGACACTTGCTTCCTTAGGCTAAAGTCTGCTCCTGGCCTCTGTTGCCAGGAAAAGCCTGCAAACTCTCCAGACAGATGTTAACTCACCTGTCTTCCAAATCTCTTTTGACTCAGAGAGACCTTGGTTTCGTGCTTTGTTTGGAATTGATTCAAAGTGCTTCCATTGCTAATGTGCAAATTTCATGTAAAAATCAGTGTGAATATAGAAAACTGAAAAGTCGATATAAATTCTTATTGAGAACAACGGAAGTGCTGTTGACAGCAGGATTTGGTGCAAGTGATGCACCCTGGATTGAAGGTGGATGGCATCTGTTTACTCACCTAATAGATTATTACTCGAGAGCATCACTTTACTGTGTGGATTGCACAGGCTGACTCCTTGCTCCTACTTAGCCTGCTTTCCCAGTTGCTTTGTTTTTCTTTCCAGACAAAATAGACTTTACTATTATTGTTTAAAATTTTATTTTGCCTGCCCTGTGCAGTACGTGGGATCTTAGTTCCCCGGCCAGGGATTGAATATGATCACTCAGCAGTGAAAGCACAGAGTCCTAACCACCAGATGGCTGGGGAATTCCTGTAGATTTTATGGCTTTTTAGCATCATTTTTAAAAATTGAAGTATAGTTAACTTACAATGTTGTGTTAGTTTCAGGTGTACAGCGAAGTGATTCATATTTATCTATGAGTCATATATATATATATATTCTTTTTTCAGATTATTTTCCATTATAGATTATTATAAGATATTGAATACTGTTTCCTGGGCTATATAGGTCATTCTTGTTTATCTATTTTATATATAGTAGTGTATCTGTTAATCTCAAACTCCTGATTTATCTCTTCTCTGCCACTCCACCCATTTGTTTTCTTTATGGCAACTCACAGTATAGTAATGGAGCCAAACAGACCAGACTCCAAATCCCAGTAGTGATGACATTTAGCAGCTATGAAAGTTTGGGTACTTGACCTTCACAAACCTCGATTTTGTCATCTCAAAATTGGATTGATCATACCTTTTTTTGAAAAAGAAGATTACTGATTCTTTGTGTAAAGAGCTCATTATCTGATACATCTCCTTTGATCAATTCTGCCTTAATTTACAGAGCAACCTAACGTTCTAATTTTTTCCTACGGCATTAAGTCAAGTGGTTTCCCTGGTGGCTCAGATGGTAAAGCGTCTACCTGCAATGTGGGACACCCAGGTTCAATCGCTGGGTCAAGAGGATCCCCTGGAGAAGGAAATGGCAACCCACTCCAGTATTCTTGCCTAGAAAATCCCATGGACAGAGGAGCCTGATAGATTGCAGTCCTCGGGGTCACAAAGAGTTGGACAGGACTGAGCGACTTCACTTTCTTTCTTTCTTTAAGTCTTGTACTTAACAGTTTTGGGGGAGTAGAGAAAAACTTCTTGGCTAACCAAGAAACTTGATTAGGTTTTGCATACTTATTTCCTCCATTTTGGGTGTGATTCATCCTTTTTGCTTTATGGCATGTAGGTTTGAATCCTGTTCTAGAATAGCTGCCTAATATAGAGTACATTGGGCTTCCCAGATGGCTCAGTGGTAAAGAATCCACCTGCCAATTCAGGAGTAGCAGGAGATGCAGATTTAATTTCTGGGTAGAGAAGATCCCCTGGAGAAGGAAATGGCACCCCACTCCAGTATTCTTGCCTGGGAAATCCCATGGACAGAGGAGCCTGTCGAGCTACAGTCCATGGGGTCACAAAGACTTGGACACAACTGAGCAACTGAGCACATAGACGACGTGAGTAATACTGCTCATTGTGAACTTAAAAGATGCCTTTACCTCTGGGAAGTTATTTATACCGTAGCTACACATTAAAAAAGCTTTGGTAACATTGACCGAATCGATGCTGAATCATGACCAGTTGAATAAATTTACTGTGACTGCAGTATTGTTTCTCAACCTGAAAGCTAGGTCCTAGTGGGCCCTTCTCTATGAAGCATTCCTTGATAGACTGATTAGAAACTCTTTCTCCTCTGCTATTCTGTTCTATTCTGCTTATATCACTCTCATATTACCTAACTAAGCTTTGTTTTAATGTTACCTTTATAACTTTCCCACTATATTATAAGATCTTTGGGAACATAAAATATGTCTTGTATTAATATAAGCAATGGTCTAGTGGAGAAGTCAGCCAAAGGTTTGGATCAACCCTGACCTTCTCTCTGAAACCTTCTCTAAAAAGTCTAGTCTAAGTCTACCCAACCCCCAATTCCTATGATATATAGCCCAACCAAGAAATTTAGGTTTCATATACTTTCATGTTAGTTTCTAATTATTTTACTTTTTCTTTAAGTCCACAAGTAGATTACAGACTTCTTGAGAGCAGGGACTATGGATGAGATAAATGAGAATACCTGTGAAAGCTCTAAAAAAGTGTGGTCAAATGAAAGGGCAGTTATGTTTTTGCTTTTTTCTTAGCGCTTATCACATAATTTGACACATGGAAAGAATTCAGCATATACTAGTTATGGGACTAATCACAAGTATTCATAGAAGACTAATCACAAGTATTCTGCTTAGGTGACTAGGCCTTTGGGGTCAACTTTTGTCCTTTTCATCCTTAAATAATGTGGAAGAGAATAGTTTTAAGAGGATGAGAAATGACTACTGGATCAGTGTATTCAATGATTGGTGAAGTGAGCCAAGATAGAAAAGAAGATGGGCCCTAGTAACACAGAGAGTGAGGGTCCCATTTCACTACTGGGATATGAGACTGGCACATGCCCCGCTAGGCAGGCTGGAAGCCATCAGGACCCATGTCTGGGTCGCCTGGCAGAAGCAACCCCTGCAGCTGAGCAAAGCAAAGGTAATTAATCAATGGATGATGCTCTCTCGAATCCAACTGTCTCCTAAATTATCTACAATTCTTTAAGCGGGTTGTCCAGGAGACGTTGGATTTCCCAGGTGGTGCTAGTGATAAAGAACTCACCTGCCAATGCAGGAGATGTAAGATACCTGGGTTCGATCCCCGGGTTGAGAAGATCCTCTGGAGGAGGAAATGGTAACCCACTCCAGTATTCTTGCCTGGAGAATTCCCTGGACAGAGGAGCTGGTGGGCTGCAGTCCATGGAGTTACACACAGTTAGACACAACTGAAGTGACAGAACGCGTACATGCCATGAGACATGACTTGCTAATAATCGTTCCTCCAAGAATTGTTTCTATGATAATTTTACAAGCCCAGAGATGTACAATAGAATGATATAGAACTAGAGAAAAACTGTCCTTTATTAGTCATTTTTTTTCAGTCCCTGAGTCATTTTCTCAGTGAAAAGATATTTCCTGAGCACATACTATGAGCCAGACCAATTTAGGTGCTGGAAAACATCAATGCAAAAAATGAACACAATTCCTTCTTCTGTGAGGATTATTTACTGTTCACTGAGAGAGAGAACAATTCATAAACAGAAGTATATCTGGTGAAGGGGAGTGACAGGGGTTAAGAAGTGGGAAGTACAAACTATTTGGTATAAAGTAAGCAGAGGATGAGTGAAAAAGTGAAAAAGTTGGCTTAAAGCTCAACATTCAGAAAACGAAGATCATGGCATCTGGTCCTATCACTTCATAGGAAATAGATGGGGAAACAGCGGAAACAGTGTCAGACTTTATTTTTGGGGGGCTACAAAATCACTGCAGATGGTGACTGCAGCCATGAAATTAAAAGATGCTTACTCCTTGGAAGAAAAGTTATGGCCAACCTAGACAGCATATTGAAAAGCAGAGACATTACTTTGCCAACAAAGGTCTGTCTAGCCAAGGCTATGGTTTTTCCTGTGGTCATGTATGGATGTGAGAGTTGGACTGTGAAGAAAGCTGAGCGCCGAAGAATTGATGCTTTTGAACTGTGGTGTTGGAGAAGACTCTTGAGAGTCCCTTGGACTGCAAGGAGATCCAACCAGTCCATTCTGAAGGAGATCAGCCCTGGGATTTCTTTGGAAGGAATGATGCTAAAGCTGAAACTCTAGTACTTTGGCCACCTCATGAGAAGAGTAGACTCATTGGAAAGACTCTGATGCTGGGAGAGACTAGGGGCAGGAGGAGAAGGGGATGACAGCGGAAGAGATGGCTGGATGGCATCACTGACTTGATGGACGTGAGTCTGAGTGAACTCCGGGAGTTGGTGATGGACAGGGAGGCCTGGCGTGCTGCGATTCATGGGGTCGCAAAGAGTTGGACACAACTGAGCGACTGAACTGAACTGAACTGAGATGTATAGATGTATGAGTCTATAATGCAAGAAGCTCCCAGGCAGAGGAGGTAGTGTTATTTTTTTGTTTTGTTTGTTTTGCTCTTTATTTATTATTATTTTTTTAATATAAATTTATTTATTTTCATCAGAGGTTAATTACTTTCTAATATTGTATTGGTTTTGCCATACATTAACATGAATCTACCACAGGTATACACGTGTTCCCCATTCTGAACCTCCCCCCTTACTCCCTCCCCATACCATCCCTCTGGGCCGTCCCAGTGCACCAGCCCCAAGCATCCAGGAGATAGTGTTGTAATAGCCCTGAGACACAAGCTGACTTCATACATATGAGGAACCATGAGAAGGCTTGTGTGGTGGCGAGGGAGAGGAAGACAGATAAGCACAATAGAGATCATGTTGGATCTTAGAGTTCAGCTTGTATTTTGAATATTGGGGGAAGCTTTTGGAGGCTTTGGAGCAGAAAATAACATGATCCAGGTTACATTTTTGAAAGATCAATCTGGCATCTGGGGGGCAAAGAGAGCCTACAGGAGAAAAAATTGGAAGGACAAAAACCAGTTCGGAGGCAATTATGATAGACCAGGCAAGTGCTGACAGTAACCTGGGCCAAGATGGAAGTTGCAGAAATAGTGAGAGGTAGCTTGAATCAGAATGTAGTTTGAAAGTGGTGCTGTAGGACTTACTAATGAATTGGATGAGGGAAGCGAGAGATACAGAGAAATCTGACTTCTCTCATCACTGATGGATACCAGGAAATAGTCACTGAAATTCAGCCACATAGGAATATATGCACCACAATATGCCTACACCAATACTAAAGCGGAAGACTTAAGTTTGTCAAACAACCACTTAACCTTAAAGCAACCAATTAGTGGATGAATTCAGCTATCAGTTGCCAAATAAATGATTTAAATGATTCTGCCATTTCTTTCAGCAGTTTTTGCATGAATGTCCACATGTCTATCTTTCTGCTTATTATTTACATATACAATCCATATGGCCATGAAGAAATTCACATCTGAGGAACACAGAGTCAAAAGTCTGAGGGTACTGTTTTTACAGCCCAGCAGTCTAGTACTTTGGATGAAATAATACAACTATATAAAGATTTCCAAATATCTAGATAAGCAGTTATAATTTCTCCTTTTTATCCAAAGATTTGCTGTCATATAAAACATAGCAATCGGGTGAAGATATCATCTCAGTGCAGCAGTGGCATATCACCTCATTAATGATTGCTCTACTTAGACCTGTTCAGACCCCAGAAAAATGCCCCAAATATCAAATCATAGATAATTTGCCATTGGGCAAGAACACCACTCAATAAATCTGAAGCAGATATTCACAAGAGCAAATTATGCACTTAGACTTAGAGGCTAAGACTAAAAATGAGATTACAATGCTTTGCAGGAAACAAAGGCTTAGGATATCCCTGGTGGCCCAGTGGTTAAGGATTCACCTGCCAGTGTAGGAGACACAGGTTTGATCCATGTCAAGGAAGATCTCACATACCACTGGACAACCAAGCCCAGGCGCCGCAACTACTGAGCCTGTACTTTCGAGCCTTCGAGCCACAACTACTGTGCCCACGTGCTGCAACTACTGAACCCTGCCTGCCCTAGATCCCATGCTCCACAAGAAAAGCCACTGCAATGAGAAGCCCATGCACCACAAAGAAAAGTACCCACAGCTCAGCACAGCTAGAGAAAGCCCGCGCGCAGGAACCAAGACTCAAGTGCAGCCACAAATAGATAATTTCCCAGGCTTGGATACTGGAGTGGGTTGCCATTTCCTCCTCCAGGGGATCTTACCTACCCAGGGATCGAACCTGTGTCTCCTGCCTCTCCTGCATTGCAGGCTGATTCTTTACCACTCAGCTACTGGGAAGTCCTCAAATAAATAAAAATTAAAAAAAAGAAAAGAAACATGTATGGCAAAACCAATACAGTATTGTAAAGTAAAATAAAGTAAAAATAAAAATTAAAAAAAAAATAAAAAAAATAAATCACAGAAAAAAAAAGAAACAAAGATTTAGCCCTCAAATGTGGGGTGAGATGGCTCATATGTATAATTTTTAAAATAAAAAATTTATATCTGCCTGTTTTTTCCATGTAAATTATTCAGATAAATCAAGCTACTCAGTAATAACATTTAATATTTATGATGTCAAAGAATCTTTACAAATTATTTCACAAGACATACCTAGGTCGCAATGTCTAATTTTTTATGGCTGAAGGATGAAGAACCTGAGGCAAAGGCTCAGCTAATGTCCTGCCTGTGGCAATCAAGCAAGTTGGTGACAGAGCAGGAAGAGAACATAGGAACGAACAGTGCTGCGTAGGTGAGAGGCATGAAGTGAACTTAGTTCTTGTTTTCATTGACTCATGCATCGTGTTATCCAGCTACATTGCTCTCCTTGGCATATCTTGGATAGATTCTTTCTTTTTTTTTTTCTATTTCAGCAATAGAAGTAAGAAATATTTTTACACTAATAGACATGTAATAGTCATAATCAAAGCAAAACTAATGAAAAGAAAACCAGATAGGATGAAAGATGAAAGAGAGAAAAAATATATGAAGGATGGTAATTTCAAAGATATCTATACATATTCAAGTACATAAAATTTGGTGTGACATGATTGTGAATGACATTGAATTTCACTGACCTTATACAAATGATACCTTCAGGAATTAAAAAAAAAAGCCACATGAGTGAAAAAACAGACACTAATACAGAACTAAAGGAAAAACTAGGGCCCAAGGAAGAAGATAATTAGAAAATCATAAAAATATCTTTTAAGGCAATCTTCATGTATTTTAAGTCAGATTGTTGTCAGAGATATTGGAGTATTATAACATGGCTTTTAAATATTCAGAGCAATCTGTTAATAAAATTATCAGCCAGAAAGAACTGGTTTCATTACAGCAAAAAATGACAAAACAAATCCCTAATTAGGATACAAATCCTCAAGACCAAGACTTGGGTGAAATGACAACTTTATGCTAAGCTCTCAAGGTCAGGCAAATCAGATGAGAAATAACTAAAAATATCGATAGCAGACTTTTTTCATAATGGATTGAAGATTCCTAAAATATATACATATTTTTTGTGCTGCTGAATCATTATGAAAAAAATGAAAAAGTTACGCATGAGCTACACTTTGAAACACTTTGGACTAAAGCACGTAATAATGCTCTGCTTCTCTGCTGCCAAAGGGGCCAGTCCGTTCAGAGAGAGTTTGCCTACATAATGCCAGACATCTGTGCAAAAGCTGGAAATTTTGGTCAAGGATTTTAATGTTTTGACGACCTGGTGCCAAACATCTGGATATTTGAAAATATCCAGATAATTGACTGATTTTTATTTTAACATTTCATCCAGATGTTTGGCATCAGAATTAAATACCATCTTACTATGTAAGAGCATTTGTGATGTGAAAGTGCTTGCCATCTACCCTTAATATTAAAAAGAGGGGGCTTAAAGTCATTATACAGCACGATTCCAGTTTTCAAAACCAAAATTGTAGATATGCCCACAGAAGAGAAGTTGGACGGAAACATAATAACATGTGTCATTCATTCTCTGGTTGGTGGGCTTATTGACTATTCTCATTTTTCCTGTAGTTTTTAAAGCCTTTTTCTAATATTCTTCGGTAAAACATGCATTGCTTTGACAACAGAAAAGCACTTTAGTTGTGTGACTAGGCGATGAAGCTAATTTGGAAATTAAAAGAGTTTAATTTAGTGCTTGGCGTTGGGTACATTCAACTGAAGCTGTGAACCTACTGGTAAGGTAGGCTGGTTTTGGAAAAGCAAATTAAAAGTAGATTGACAAAGCTCTGGGAATCTAAGGACTACTAGGTATGCATGAGTGGCAACAATGGGCCTGACTGGTTTTTCCTCACTGAATTTACTGGAGCTTTTTTCTTTTGGCCCTGATGCTTGTGTGACTTAGTTCCCCAATCAGGGATCTAACTTGGGTCCATGACAGTGAAAGTACTTAGTTGTAACCACTATGCCACCAGGGAATTCCCCTAGAACTTTTTATTTTGCATACATCCCCATCTTTGCCTGCCTGCACCAATGCACACGAGGTCTGAACTTCGGATGCTGTTCTTAATGATGCCCAGTGCTTGGCGAGTGCATTGAGTCTGATCCTAGTAATACCTCCTCTCAAGGCGAACACATCCCCGTGCCCCGTTGTTTTTTTTTTTGTTTTTGTTTTTGTTTTTGTCTGGTGGGATCTTAGTTCTCTGACCAGGGATTGAAACCAGCCCTCGGTAGAGAAAGTGTGGAGTCCTAACCACTAGACCGCCAAGGATGTCCCTATTCCAGTGCATTTATACCTTCTCACTCTTAGTCCCCTTTCTTCGCTGGAGTTGGCAAGTTAAATTTTATTCTCATTCATTTTCTTGCTGTTGCAAAATTCATTCAAGGTTAGACATGCAGAATGTTAGGGTTTTCAGTAGAGTTAGTCCAAATCTCTCATTTTATAAGTGGCGAGACAGGCCCAGGGAGGTTAAATGTCAAGCCTCTGATGATACATTCAAATCTAGGAAAAATCTGTTTCCAGCTCAGAACATTTTTCACTACACAAGGCTTTGATGGTTATTCTGGTCTTTAAATTTCTTCATCTATAAAATAGAATAAATATTTGCATGCAAAGTAAAAAGTGAAAGTTGCTCAATCGTGTCCAACTCTTTGCAACCCTACGGACTATACAGTCCATGGAATTCTCCACACCAGAATACTAGAGTGCGTAGCCATTCCCTTCTCCAGAGGATCTTCCCAACTCAGGGATCAAACCTAGGTCTTCCACATTATAGGTGGATTCTTTACCATCTGAGCCACCAGGGAAGCCCTGAAATACTGGAGTGGGTAGCCTATCCCTTCTCCAAAGGATCTTCCTGACCCAGGAATCGAACTGGGGTCTCCTGCATGCAAAGTTCTTTGAGCTATTTGAGATAGAAACTGCACACACAAAAAAGTGTTGTTTTGGCTCCTCTTCTTCTGTATTTTATAAACTCTACTATTCAGTAATGATTAGAAAACTTAGATAAAATCTAGATAGAACTTCAAATGACATCCCAATAAAAGTTCCTAAGCATCAATATCTTCATTATTCTGAAATTTTTTAAGAAGCTAAGTGTTCTTGGGATGATCTAAACAGTTCCAAATTAAATAAAGACCAAATGGTAAAGTTATCTGGAAACATTTGAAATGGAAAATTTGAGATCCCTTTTAAAATGTAACACAAAGATTGAAGGACTCTGTACTGTGATTTTTTTTTTCCCTCAGTCTTTGTAGAGAGCAAAGCTACCATAATTCACTGATGAATCCCATACATTCTTCCATCATTGTTAATTTTAAAAAGCTTTTCGATAAACAACACTTAAAGTAAAAAAGCAAGTACTATTCGCTAGTTTAATGTTATTCTCATAGTTCAAGTACAAATTAAACTAACCTGAAAAAATACCAAGTAAACAGATCTAAATGAAAATGGCTCCCCCTCTCCAGGCAAATTTAAAGCTAAACAACTGAAGAAATACTAGTTGGTAAATCTTCTGTTCCTCCTATTCTCTGCCCAAAAGGAAAGAAGAAAACAAAAAGAATCACTTTTAAGTAGTGAGCCCTATGGCTACAAGTAACCTGCTTAACTTGATTCTTCAGTCAGACCCAAGAAACATGTCCACATTGTAAATATCACCAAACACATTCTTAGCTTGTTCTGGAAACACCCTTAATTCTTAACACTTTCAGTTTTTTAAAATGATTTATTTGCTCAAGACATGTGAAATGTAGAAAGAAGCAAGAAGTTAATCTTTTTAATACTTTATCTCTTCTACTCATTTAAGGTTCTTTTCAAAAATTCTTTCATGAACCAGGACTTGGGGCCATAATAGTTACTACTATGCAGGCTCATTATTGCTTATATGTATGTGGTATGTATGTTTTCAAAGCATTTCACCATCATTAACTTCATGTCAGCTAAGCCGGATATTGGACTTGATGGAAAAATGATCTAATCCGGTATGGAAAATTCTGTTCCTAAAACCCACACCTAAAACAGGCAAATTTCTCCTCTCTGTGCCAGAACGTTCTCAATATGGAGGGTTTACGAAGCCAGGTCCCCAAAATCTTTGCAAAGTGAGGTCAGTGGGGGAATTTTGTTGTTATTGTTATTTGGGGGGGTTTTGTTTGCAATTGGCAGTGAGAGTGGTGTTTTCAGTCAGTTTGTTTTGTTGTGTTATGGATTGGGAAGATTTTTCAGAAAGAAAAAGTGTATATATATATATATGGTTAAGTGAAGTAATTGTCAAACTAAAAATTGGAGCCTGCCAATGTTCTAAGGTAATTTAGCTGATGGTCTAGTACTACCTCTGAGATAAAATGAAAGGTCTTTAGGCGTGAGGGGGTGGGAGGATGAAGGACAGTTTCCCCAGAGAAAGGTCAAACAGGAAAGTTTAGAGTCAAGTTCTGATGAAGGGAACAGCTCCGTTCTCTCCACGATTGCTAGTTTTACATCCTGTCACTCACTTTCTTCTCAAAAGAACAGTTCAGAGCTGCTGAGCTGTCATGAGCATGACTTGATGCCTAAAAATTGACTGTGTTCCAAAACCTCATTATTGGAAAACTTTTCCATTTGATGCTAAATATAGGGTATTATATAAACACAATGTATTATAGGTCAAATCCTATTACCACAAATGTTAAGAGGCTATCCAATTTGGAGCTAGGAAGGGAGATTGTATTAGAATTTTACAGTACACATCAAATCTGATTACAATTATGTAAAACAAAACTATTTTCAAATCCTAGTCAATAGGCAACATATTTCACTTGTCCGTATAAAATCCTTCAGTTCTTCAAAATGAGAGTTCCCTTAAATGAAACATGAACTATTCTCAATCGTTTTCATCCCATGGTGATCTTCCTCCTAAGTGCATTGTATATATTCCTGTATTGCTCATTTCAAATTTGATCATTTATTACTGTACAACATGCTTATAGGTTGTTTAAAGCATAAGATTATCTAGCATTTTTTATGTATTTCTATTTTTCTTTTTAACTTGATGATGAAGTCTCTGAGGGAAAATATCCAGCGTTTGCTTTTATGTGTACTTTGTATTAAGTCTAGAGAAACTCTTCAATAAAAGGAAGGGAGAAAGAAACAAAAGGAAGGACACGAAGATGGTGTGGCAAATTGAGGCAGGGTTGATGCTCATCTGAAGGGCCTCATTGACAGTTCAGGGGATTTTATCTAATAAGGAAACATCTCACCCAACACCTGATTTAAAACAAAGGCAGGGGCTTCCCTGGTGTCTCAGTGGTAAAGAATCCACCTACCAATGCAGGAGACATGGCTTCGATCCCTGGTCTGGGAAGATTCCACGTGCCTTGGAGCAACTAAGCCTCAAAACTAACTGTTGAGTCTGTGCTCTAGAACCCGTGCTCCACAGCTAGAGAAGCCACCACCTGAGAAGCCCTCACACTGCAGCTGGAGAGTAGCCCCCGCTTGTCTCAAACAGAGAAAGCCTGTGTACAGGACCCAAGACCCAGCACAGCCGCCATCAAACCAGTCAATCCTAAAGGAACTCAGTCCTGAGTATCCACTAGAAGGGCTGATACTGAAGTTGAGACTCCAGTACTTTGGCCACCTGATGTGAAGAACTGACTCATTGGAAAAGACCCTGATGCTGGGAAAGATTGAAGGCAGGAGGAGAAGGGAACCACAGAGGATGACATGGTTGGATGGCATCGTCAACTCAATGGACATGAGTTTGAGCAAGCTCCAGGAGTTGGTGATGAATAGGGAAGCCTGGTGTGCTACAGTCCATGGGGTCACAAAGAGTTGGACACAACTGAGCGACTGAACTGAACTGAAAAAATAGAAAGAAAACAAAGGCAGGGCATAACTTCAGCATACCTTTCTACTTCAAAACAGCGTAGGTTTATAAATTTGTAGATCTCAAATCCATTTCTCTTAAGAAGTGTGAGTTCATTTTTGAGCTTTAGAGCCAGGCTAATATACATCATATCAGTCATCTTTGTGCAAAATGAGTTTGTTTCATCTCCACCACACATGCAGAGAAGGAGACAACTCCTTTACTTGATGAGTCACCAAGAGCCCAAGGGATCCCTTTAGCAGCTCTAGGATTTTCCTAGCTCTCTATCTGCCACTGACACTGGATTTGGGCTCATTGCAATGTGCCATGAACACCAGGGTGATAGTGAGATCCTAAACAAAACTTCAGCAGCAGCACTTGGGCCATGACCTGCAGTCCTTAAGCTCCTGTCAGCGCTGAGTTAACGTTAGGCCTGTAGGCCTCCTATACACTCCCCTTGTGGATCAGACGGTAAAGAATCTGCCTTCAATGCCAGTTTGATCCCTGGGTCAGGAAGATCCCCTGGAGAAGTGAATGGCTCCTCACTCCAGTATTTCTGCCTGGAGAATTCTATGCACAGAGGAGCCTGGAGGGCTACAGTCCATGGGGTCACAAAGAGTCAGACGCAACTGAGCGAGTGACATGTAGGCCTCTAGTTTTGCTCCTTTGTTTGAAAGTTCTAAGTTAAAATTTGCCAGGTAGGGGAACTTCTGTACTAAGGACTATTAACCTTGACTCTTCAAGAGAATCTTTGGAATTTCGGTCTGGCCTTTCTCCTGAATAATATCAGATTGAAAACACAAGACCAAAGCTTTCTTCCTATAATGCTAACTGTCTATCTCTTAGAGAACTGGGTCTTGAAAAAAGATTTTTTTTCAGTCTTTCAGCTCCCAGCCCCTTGCAACCTGTCATCTTTACTTTTTCCAGTTAATCCCTAATAATTGCTGTATGAGATAGAATTATAGTATAATTAACAGTTCAAACCAGGACACATTGCAATTTTGATCTGTTACAGATTCTTTTGCATTTTACTTTTGGCATCTGGTTTCTTTTACGGAGCATAATATTTTTAAGGTTCATCTCTGTTGTAGCATGAATCAGTAATTCATTCCTTTTCATGGTGAATGATATTCCATTGTATGGTTATACCACAGCTGTCTAGCCATTCATCAGCTGATGAATATTTGTGTTATTTATACCTTTCAGTTATCACTAATAATGCCTCTATGAACACCCATGTACCAGCTTTTGTGTGGATGCCTCTTCACTTTTCTTGTGTATACACCTAGAAATGAAATTATTGGGTCATATGAGAATTCTTGTTTAACTTTTTGAGAAACTAGCATACTGTTTTCCATAGTGGCAGCACCATTTTACATTCCTGCCAGCCATTTATGAGGGTACTGATTTCTCCACATCCTCACCAACACTTGCTATTTTTCTCTTTTTTATTATAGCTATGGTATCTCACTGTGATTTGATTTGCATTCCCTGAATGATTAGTGAGGTTGAGTCCCTTTTCACGTGCTTATTGGCTATTTATATATCTTCTTTGGGGAAAAATCTGTTTAAGTCCTTTGCCTATTTTTATTTATTTATTTTTAAGACTTTAGAAATATTTTTTCCCAAAACTTTAAACTTTTTGTTTTATATTGGAGTATAGCTCATTAACAATGTTGTGGTAGTTTCAGGAGAATGGTAAAGAATCTGCCTGCAGTGTGGGAGACCTGGGTTTGATCTCTGGGTTGGGAAGATCCCCCGGAGAAGGGAATGGCTACCCACTCCAGTATTCTTGCCTGGAGAATTCCAAGGACAGAGGAGCTTGGCAGGCTACAATCCATGGGGTCGCAAAGAGTTGGTCACAAATGAGGGACTTTCACACACACACATGCATTCTCCCCCAAGTCCCTCTCCTACCCAGGCTGCCACATAACATTAAGCAGAGTTCCATGTGCTATACAATAGGTCTTTGTTGGTTATCCATTTTAAATATAACAATGTGTACATGACCTTCCCAAAGTCCCTAACTATCCCTTCCCCTGGCAACCTAAGTTTGTTTTCTAAGTCTGTGAGTGTCTTTCTGTTTTATAATTAAGTTCATTTATATAATTTCTTTTTAGATTCCACATATAAGGGATGTTATAAAATATTTTTCCTTCTCTGACTTACCACTCAGCATGACATTCTCCAGGTCCATCCATGATGTCATTATTTCATTCTTTTTGAAAAACAGAGACACTACTTTGCCAACAAAGGTCCATCTAGTTAAGGCTATGGTTTTTCCAGTAGTCATGTATGGATGCGAGAGTTGGACTGTGAAGAAGGCTGAGTGCTGAAGAATTGATGCTTCTGAACTGTGATGTTGGAGAAGACTCTTGAGAGTCCCTTGGACTGCAAGGAGATCCAACCAGTCCATTCTAGAGGAGATCAGCCCTGGGATTTCTTTGGAAGGACTGATGCTGAAGCTGAAAATCCAGTACTTTGGCCACCTCATGTGAAGAGTTGACTCATTGGAAAAGACTCTGATGCTGGGAGGGATTGGGGGCAGGAGGAGAAGGGGATGACGGAGGATGAGATGGCTGGATGGCATCACTGACTCGATGGATGTGAGTCTGAGTGAACTCTGGGAGTTGATGATGGACAGGGAGGCCTGGCGTGCTGCGATTCATGGGGTCGCAAAGAGTCAGACACGACTGAGCAACTGAACTGAACTGAACTGATAAAACTGAATTACTTCGCTGTATATCTGAAACTAACACAACATTGTAACTTAACTATATTTCAACTTAAATAGAGTTCTTTATATAGTATAGATACCAAATGTTTACCTGATACATGCATTACAAATATTTTCTTCAGGCTATATTGACAAATGAGGAGAGAGAGCTATTAATACTTACTCAGATAATATAGGCATGTTGTTGTGTAGTCTCTCAGTTGTGTTGGACTCTTTAGCGACTCCTTGGACTGTAGCCTGCCAGTCTCCTCTGTCCATGGGGTTTCCCAGGCTAGAATACTGGAGTGGGTTGCCGTTTCCTCCTCCAGGGGATCTTCCCCATCCAGGCACTGAACCTGCATCTCTTGCATTGGCAGGCAGATTCTTTACCACTGAACCGCCTGGGAAGCCCCAGTATAGGCATAAACTGACACTATTCCAGCAAAGCAGGGTATATGATTGACCCGCATGTGGAGGATCTTGATCCAGCAGGTTGAAGAATAAATGTTATGTTAGCTTCAATGGGACAGTTTTTCTATCCAGATAATCAGATATAAATAATCAAACCCAGTACCCTTCCTGTACTATGCAGAGTGCTAGAGACTGTGAAGTGAAGTTGCTCAGTCATGTCCGACTCTTCGTGACCCCGTGGACTGTGTAGCCCACCAGGCTTCTCTGTCCATGGGATTCTCCAGGCAAGAATACTGGAGTAGGTTGCCATTTCCTTCTCCAGGGGATCTTCTCAACCCAGGGATCGAACCCAGGTGTCCTGCATTACAGGCAGATGCTTTAACCTCTGAGCCACCAGGGAAGCCTTAGAGACTGTGAAAAGAATATAAAAGAAATATTTAAAAATTCATAAGTCTTTAAGCAACTTAATGTCAAGTTTTTCAGAATTAACAAAGTAAGGATTTAAGTGCTCTGGTGTGAAAGAAGAAGAGGAAGAAATTAGTGTTGGAGAACTAAGTGGAGTTTCAGCCTTGAAGGATGGGTAGTACCGAAAGCAAGAGAAATTTTGTTTTAAAGAGGATATGAATTACCAGGGGGTACAGTGTATGTATAAGACATGCTGTGAAGTCCAGAATCACAGGGCAACCTCATGCTTCTGTGGTAAGAGGAAGGATTGCAAATAGGGTATATATTTCACATAATAAAAGTGCACTCCCTTTCCCAAACTTCTTATATTATCATCCTATAAGAAAAAAGGTATCTAGAAATGAGAAAGGTGTGCATCATTCTACAGTCCTGCTTGGGATGCTATTAAAAGAGTTGATTCACTGGAAAAGACTCCGATGCTGGGAGGGATTGGGGGCAGGAGGAGAAGGGGACGACAGAGGATGAGATGGCTGGATGGCATCACCGACTCGATGGATGTGAGTTTGTGTGAACTCCAGGAGTTGGTGATGGACAGGGAGGCCTGGCGTGCTGCGATTCATGGCGTCGCAAACAGTCGGATACGACTGAGCAACTGAACTGAGCTGAACTGAAGAAGCATAGCAGCCATTCAGAGCGTATAGGCTCACGGTGTTTCTATTGCCCTGCTGCCCCACATTCACCCTTGGTTTGTCCTTACTTAATAGCTCTCAAGGCTCTTCCTGTTAAATGTGAACACACCCACTTTCTAAAAGGAAAGTAAACTCTTTGAGGACGGAACCTTTCTTACTTGTCTGAATCTGCCCTTCTGGATCTCCTTTATCTCTTCTGCGCTGCCTTGCAGGGGCTGGCAGGTATGGGTTCTGTCCGCAAGAGCTGAGCCTTCTAGCTTCAGCGGGTGGGGAGCCCCTAGTGGAGATCAGAGGGTGGTGGGCCAGTGACAGCAGGATGTTGGGTGCCTGGACCTCTTTTCTGTGAGTCCTCTGCTCCTCACAACTCTATCTCTGGCTCTTTCCTTTCCTGCTCCGTTCAGAACCCAGGGGTAGTGACAATGGTATTGATACTGGCCTTGGGTTCCTGAAGAGTCTCTCCTTAGCCAAACCTTTGCAATGAATCCCTTCTATAAATAAACTCCCCTTGGTTGATCCTAATTTGAATGTGCCATCTGTTTACTCTTGAGACCCTAGCTGATACACTCCCTCACACTACCCCATGTTTTAGTTGTGTAACAAAGATTTGTTAAATAATTGGTAAATGAATAAACGGGGAGCAGATGCTTCAGTTTCATCTTGTTTCCCCTAACAATTATTTGGGCAGAGGTGAGATTTTTGATAAAGGCCATGGCACTGATAAATTTTCAGTTTGCTCTTCATTTGTAAGTTGACTCATTTGAGAAATCCATTTTTAACTTAAAAATGCCAGGTAACACTGTCTGATAAATTTTCTTTATTGTGTCACCACAGCAATTAAGAACATCCCTTTCTGTACACTCTCAAAAGCTCGTACAGGTGGAAACAAGAAACTTTTTTTTCTAAGTTGTATCAGTTATGTGTGTATGTGTGTGTATGTGTGTAAGAGAGAAACAGACTGGGTGAGTTTAATACCAAAGGAAAAAGACAAAGAGATAATTTGTCTCTCATTTCAAAAATTCCTTATACATTTTCTTACAATTTCTTTCTTAGCTAGTATTCTGATTTCTGTCTTGTCCAATTGTTACAGTGAATGCTTCTGATCACAGGACAAAAGAAAAAAAAAAAAAACTAGGGTATTGTACACTGAATTTTAACTTTAGCCTTCTTACTTCTTTCAATTTTGCCTTCACTCTGTTCACTCTGACCTTCTGTTGTGATGCGTGTGTGTGTTCCTCATGTCTTCCCTTCAAGACATTCCTTTTAAACTACCGGCTTTCTCACATCAAGAGGTTCACATCATCAAGATATTATTGCCTGCCCTACAAAGACCAATAAAGCTTCCTTTTGCTTTCATAAAGGATTCCTTCAGCCCTCTCATTTTCTTAAGGGCCAGAAGAAAGAAAAAGACAGAGTGTTAGCCTCCATTTTATCCCTTTGTGCTATATAGCCTCTATAAACTTGAAAAAAAATACCTATCAGAGACAACAAATATGCCCATGCAGAATCTCTTCACCAAGAAATCAGATGAGAATAAGAATATGAAAGATGATTAAGGATCAATAATACTGAATTCATAGACCAAAGGCCAAAATAATGGTGAAAGTCTCAGCAAATGCTCAAAAAAAAAAAAGGAAAGTGGGAATTTAGATTCACTCTTGAGAAGGGATTAGAAGATAAAAACTCCAGTCTCAAAGAAAACATTTGCAGACCATCTTTTCTGTGGATTTGAAGTGAGTCACACCATGAAGCTCTTGGACAGTTATCTGACTGGGCACAGTGGGTGTGGCCACCATTATTTAACTGGACACTATTCCTACCACTTTCTAAATTGGGAGCTTGGAACATAATTGTTTTGGAAGTTTCCTTCAAATTATTGCCTAGACTTGTCATGGCTTGTCCCAAAGCAGTCAAACAACTCTCTTCAAAGTACTTTTTGGCCCAGTTCAGCAGTTGGGAGCCTTGACGAGACTGACCATACCTAGATGTTGAGGAGACATGGCAAGGGGCAGCTTTCACCAGAACATCCTACTTCAGTGACAATGTGTTAAGTTGCTCTCTTCAAAAAAATATGCCATTCTCAATTACAGTTTTACTTAAAAAGAAATTCTCAAAGATTGTCAAAGAGAAATTTAATCATAATTATCTTCATATTAATTTTCCAGTGGATTCTGTAAAACAAAGATGAATTGTCATGCCTCTAGTATGTTTGAATTTCAACTTTTGCCCTGATTTTAAGCCAATTAAACTCAAATTTTGATTTGGTCAGTTCACTGAAAAAATTTCAGGAAGCCTAGCATGGCTCGGCAGCCTCAGATTTATGTTCCTATGACAGAACCGTAATGAATGCTTTCTTGCCTTTTAGGCATAGTTTAGGGTGTATATCAAACCTTAGACATTCCAGAGAGGCAAAGTTCATATTAAATGTCATATTTTCTTATCCTTTAACTTCTTTTTACTCATTCTCACATAACTTGCAGAAAAAGAACTATTTCTTTCAGGAAAAAAAAGTCACTTTAAATTGACCCTTTCGTCAGATGGAAAAACTGAGTGAAATAGAGAAAACTAGTTCAATTAGAATATTTCCTGGGGACTCTGAGGAAAATCAGAAGAGGAAAAAAAAATCATTGAGATTTAAAATAGATTTGGGGAGGAGGACAAAAGCAAAACCTCATCCCAAGCTATTATGTAATGATGAGCCAGGAATCAGAACCATGAGAAATATAGTTCAACGCTATACAGTAAAATCTATAATGAAGGATAACAAAGGACATAATCCAAGTTGAGAACTGAGAGGTTCTTTTGCTTTTCTCAACCAAGAGTACTAGGAAGTCTTTGTAAGCCTATACTCTTCCACAGCTCTCTGTAAGGCACTTTAGGAGTTAATGTGACTGTGAAGATATCTGGGGACAAATAAAACTTTAAACTGATAGAAGAGAGGTTGATGGCTTGATGTTGGTGTGTATCTTCCCCCAGTTCTACCCAGGGTACTGTCCTCAGATTGAAGATCTGCTTTAGGAATGAGGAGCAGACATAGCCTTGCGGAGGGTGGAGATGACTTGCTCTAAAGAGCTTTTTGTCTGGTGATTCTGTGACTAAAGATAATATTTGTTTATCTTGTATGTTTAACTTGTGTCTTGTAATCCAGAGAGCTGGGGGAAAAAATGTGGAATTACAAGTGAGTTAGTGAACAAACCCATAGTATAGGGTATAATTTCTAGGCATGGGAAGGGCAGGAAGAACCAAATCAGCAGTTAGGATAGAATGTATTTTCTCTGTGCTCTCTCAGCCCTTCCAGTAGGATAATTTTACAATTCAAGTGCTGATCGTACAGCAGCAGTTGATATAAAGTTACGTTTCATTACTCATGGAAGCAACTTAACTTGAAATACTTTCTTACTTAGAACTCTCAGTTCTTGCATGGTTAAATGATTTTTTTTTTTTTAAATAACAAAACAAAAAGTCTTCCAGGGGCAATTAGGGACTTTGAAAGCCCACGGTGGCAGAAAACTGAAAAGGATTTAAAACTGTAATATCATCCTATTACCAAAGGGTGATTAAAGAAGCTCTATGAATATACCAGATATTCTAATAGAGAGTCGGGTGACAAGAGGGGTATGGTGCTTGGGGGCAATACATTCAGACTCTTTAAGGATAAAAGACCCAGCAGAATTCCAGAAGGAAAAAATCTATGTTCTATCACTGAGGCATATTCTCAGGGAAATCAGTTCCTCCTCCTTCTCTCATTCCAGGCTGGGCTTGATATTATTGAAGTAAAGCCAAAAGCAAGTTAGCAAACCAGCAGGGGAGCAAATTGATTATACAGTTAACTGTGGAAAAACTGAAATTCTTTATTAAGGGAAAATGAAATACAGTTAATTTATGCTTCAGCGGAGCCTTTCCCCACGTGGCATTTACTCTACTGGTTCTTTGACTTTGCTGTGAAGCTGTAACTCAGCCAAAAAATGACAGAAGCTTTACTGATTTAAAAATAAGGCAGGTTTTGAGCTTTTTTTTCCCCCTTGCATGATGATTTTTCCAGCTACAATTACTGTAACTCACTCATTATAGAGGATAACATAGCAGGCAAACAGGCAAGGGAAAAAAATGTGGTAAAACAGTTGGCAGGATGTGAATTAAAAGTCTTTGCCATCTAATTTTAAGCAGTATTTATAGAGAGCACCCATACATAATACAGCATTCACCGTCTCACACAAAATCGTTTAAGTAGTAGAAACATTTACTGAAGTTGCTAGCAAAACGAGTGGACACTAATAAGGGAAAGAGATTAATAAAACTTTAAACTCCAAATGGAAAAGGTAGAATCAGGGTTAGGTACATCAGTTTGGTGTAATTTTGAATTATAAAACCTAATGCTGCGGTACCCTTTCAGAATTAAAAATAATATTAATGATCTACACACGTAAAGAAGGCTTTTCAAAGATCTGCACTGTGTATTTTGTCTTATTAATTCTGAAAACAGCCCCAGGTCCAGAGAAATTGCTATGGTTTGTTTTTTTTTTTTCTTAAAGACTATTTTATTTCAAGAGAATTGTAAATTCTCACAGAGTTGTAAGAAATAACACAGAGAGAGTCCACATACCCATTGCCCAGTTTCATTCCATGGTGACTTTTTACATAATTATACAACATTGTCACAACTAGGAAATTAACATTGATGCACTCCAGCAATCTTATTTAGTTTTACACGCAATTGTTTGTGTGTGTGTGTCTGTGTACTTAGTTCCAGGCAATTTTATCACATCTGTGGATTTCTGTGACCACCATCAGTTGAGACATGGCATAGTTTCATCACAAAGATGCCTCTTGCATAGCCCCAGCCCATCCCCACCTACTCCACTCTCTAACCCCTGGTAACCACTGATCTCTTCTCCATCTCTATAATTTTGTCATTTCAAGAATGTTATATAAATGGAATCCTATAGTAAGTGAACTTTTGAGACGAGTGTTTTCACTGAGCATAGTTCCTTTGAAATCCATCCAAGTCGTTGTGTGTCAACAGTTTGCTCCTTTGTCTTACCGAGTGATATTCCATGGTTCAGAGATACAGCAATTCAATGATTTATTGAATTATACACCCACTGAAGGACATTTGGGGTGTTTCCTCTTGGGGGAATATTAGAAATAAAATTCCTATAAACAGTTGTAGACAGATTTTAGTGTGAATGTAGGTTCTCATTTATCTGGGATAAATGTCCAAGAAAGAAAATTGCTGTGTGTGTGTGTGTGTGTGTGTGTGTGTGTGTATACTTAGTTCCATGCCATTTTCCCACATTAAGGTTGATGTGTCCACCACCAAGGTCAAGATGTATATTATTTTTTAGAGATAAAAATATGGTACTACGTATCTCAAGATGGGACATGGGCAGAAATGCAGGACCACATGCTCACTCCAGAGCAACTTGCTTGACCATTTGCTAATAATTCAATATTTACCCTTAATTCAAATATTTATGAAGCATGCACTACAGTATTAATACTCTGCCAGGCTCTATGCCAGGGAGAAAAGCAGAACAGCAGAGCTACCTCTCTTCCCCCAAGGATCTCGAATTGGAAAAATTGCTCAATACCCTATGGTGGTGCTAAAAATGACCCAGAGTATAAAGATCCCCTGGAGCCAGGGTGGCTACCTGACAACAAAGACCCCTCTCCCCCAGTCTCAGACTGTAGGATACACTTTTGTAGCATTTCCTCCTGCTTTGAATGTAAGGCTACTGAAAGAAGAACACGTATTGAACCTTGTATCCCTGTCTCTCTGCTCTGCCTAGTCACTCAGCTGTGTCCAATTTTGGGGGACCCCATGGCCTATATATATATATATATATATATATATATATATAGCCCACCAGGCTCCTCTGTCCATGGGGATTCTCTAGGCAAGAATACTGGAGTGGGTAACCATGCCCTCCTCCAGGGGATCTTCCTGACCCAGGGATCGAACCAGGTCTCCGGCATTGCAGGCGGATTCTTTACCATTTGAGCCACCAAGGAAGCCCATTGTATCCCTTTAGACAAGTTCATTCATTCATTCATTTAAAACACTTAAGTACCTACTGTTTACCAGGAATTGCATTAGGTGCTGGAAATTCACAGATGACTAGAATCCTGTCCTCAAGAGGCTCCAAGTCTAGAAAAGGAATGTAAAGTAGATTCTGTCTCCAGGAAATTTACAGTCTTGTTGGACAGGACACTGAATAAGTAGGAAATGGGTGCATGCATGCTCAGTTGCAGAGAATACTAGACTGGGTTGCCATTCCCTTCTCCAGGGGATCTTCACGACCCATGATGGAAACCATGTCTCCTGTATTGCAGGCAGATTCTTTACCATTGAGCCACTGTTGAAATCCCGAATAAGTAGCACAAAAAGGTCTTATGGGGATAGATTCCCAAGAGATTGAGGCTCGAGCTGAATCTTAAAATAATGAGGATTTGCATAGCAGAGGGTTACAAGGAAAGCATTATTGACAAAGGGAAAAGCAAAGGCAATATGTCTCCATTTTACATTTAGAAAGCAGGAAACGATTATCAACTGGAGCAGGAGTTTGTGAATGCTGAATTAGTGAATGGTGACACCAGAAATTACCTTTTTTAGAAAAAAATTATCTTGAAGATTATTTATTTACTTTTTTGGCCACAGAGCATGTAGGAATCTTAGTTTCCCTGACCAGGGATCAAATTCATACCCCCTTCATTGGAAACACAGAGCTTTAACCACTGGACCACCAGGGAAGTCCTCGAAACTATCTTTGACCAAACGTAATGACCTTCAGTGCCAGGCCTATCTTTGGCCTTTGGAGTTTTTGGTAATGAAAAGCTAAGGAAAACTTTTGAATATGAGACTAATATGATGAAAACTTTGCTTTAATTAACCTGGCTCTGTGAAGTTTATGTTAAATAATTCAAAATCTTTAATTTTAAGAAATATAATCTTGTCCATGAAAGAAAAACTCTTTGGTGGGAAATGAAAAGCTTCCAGGACCCTAAAGGTAGATTAAGTTCATCATCCTTTCCACCACACAGAGGATGCCCTGAGGAAATAATAGTTTCACAAAATGATAATAGCCAGGACTAAGGGCTGAACTAGTAGAAAGGTAGGGAAAACAGAAGAGGGATGAATTACCAAGAATTTGGTGAACTGAACAGGGATTTCTTGGAGGTGTTCAGACTTGAACTGAGCCCTGAAAGAAGCACATACATATACACAGAGAGAAGGGCAAAGCCCTCCAGGCAGGAGGAACTGTAAACCAAAGGTACAGAGTGGGCATGCGCAGGACAGATCCAAGGAGCTACGAACAGAGTGGTTTGCCTGAGGCAGAGTGTTCAGGTTCTTGTGAAGTTACAGAAATGTATACAAGTATGCAGAAAATCACTGCTGTCTAAAGATAGTGATCCCTTTAAGGTACAGAGTAAAGAAAACAATGTATTGTGCCTACTATTATAATATATCCTTATGTCTTTGTGAAAAGCCTACAAATTTTGCATTTACTATTGTGTTTCTGCTGTTTAGTCATTCAGTCATGTTTGACTCTCTGCGACACTTTCCATGGGATTTTTTAGGCAAGAACACTGGAGTGGTTTGCCATTTCTTATTCCAGGGGATCTTCCCAACCCAGGGATTGAACCTGAGACTCCCATGTCTCCTGCAATGCAGGTGGATTCTTTACCTGCTGAGATATTGGGGAAGTCATATTTTTGATAGTAAAAAGAACTTGCAAGGTTTTTATTGGGGGGACTCTAAGATAATAAAATGTGGGTCATTGAATCCTATCTCTGATTAACTTCTTGGTAGCATTACACTAGGCATAGAGGTGACTCAGAAGAAGTATAAGGCAAGTCATTCCCTATCACTGGGCAAGAATGAACCATTCTCCAGCAGAAGTGACTAGTAACAGTGGTTATCAAAGACTTCAGGGGAAAGGAAAAAGCCTTGGTAAGTCAGGCCAGCAATAGTCTAGGATGCTTTATGCAAAATGGAAGTCAATAGTTGTTGACAAAACAGTATTACAAGAAAATAAATATTACTTAGAGGAAAATTTTGACCTTACATTTCACAATTAGGCATGTGCTTACTAAGTTAGCAAAATTTCCTAACCCAAGAAATTTCTCTTTTTATGCAAAGGAAAGCTTTTTCAAATTAACTATGATCTAAGGAAACTAAGCACTTAAAAAACTTTATGAAAGGTTAATATACAAGAATGATGACTATTTGTTTTCATCTCTAACTGAATTTAAAACAAAAGTGAAAATAAGGTTTCAGACATGTTGCTTGAGGGATTTATGTATACATCCAAGTAATGACTAAGATAACCTAAGAATGTTGATAAATATTCTCTTCAGTCCTAGGAATAAATTTCCATCCATTTAGAATGGCTTAAATGGTTCAGTCACCTGGGGATCTCATTAAAATTGGAGGGTCTGAGAAGGGGTCAGAGTGTTGCATTTCTAGTAAGTTTCTAGATGAGATAATGTGGCTTGCTTAGAGGCAGCAAGGAGCCTCACGATCAGTCAGCCTTTCAGTGGCTCTTCTAGGCCGTTGAGTCTTGGACAAGATTGCTCTCTCGACACTTTGTCTTAATTTTGAGTTCCTGAGCACAAAATATTAGACCCCAGTAGCAACTGGGATAGATGGAGTCAGGGCTGGGGAGTAACACAGCATAGGGCAGGCACTCTGAATGTTAATGCTGAAAACCAAACACAGTTTCAGAATGGATGGAGTCAACTCAGGCTGGATGGAGGAAACTACCATGGAGAAGGGCAGCAGGAGTCTCCAAGTAGAGTGATGGCTTCAGTGAGGCTGGATGAGGAATCTGGATTGCATCCCTTCCTCCAAGCTCCACGTCACCCTGTGTGTCCCTCTATTAATATACTTACAGTGCTGTATTGACATCATCTGCTTATTGGGTCTTCCATCCCACTAGACTGTGCTCTTCTTGATGCAGGGCATTCTCTTCCATTCACAGCACGTAGAAGTTGCTCAGTAAGTATTTGATGAATGACTGAATGAACGATGAGGCATCACATCTCCATTAGTGATGTTTCCTCTCCCAGAATGCCCTCCACATCAGTCTGCTGCCATAGATCCAAACTTCTTACAAGGGTCAGTTCAAGAGTGACCTCCTCTCTGCAGTTTTCCCTGATCCTCCTTTACACTGGCCTTCTTGAAAGTCACCACAACACCTTGCACATGCCACCACTATTTCGTCATGTATCTGTGAACTCCTAAAGGGCAGGGACTGTATTTAACTTACTTTTGAGTCCCTAGCACTTAGGATAGTGCTTGGCACATAACATCATCCCATATACTACTAGGTATAGCAATCCACACCTAATTAAGAATTCAAACCACAGGTGAAAGCAAAAGCAGTATTTTATATTGAATTAGTGCCTTTCATCAGAGGATATTAAAGGATATTAAATTATTTAACGAGTAAAGCTTGTTAAACTTTGTTAATGAGGTAACTATTACGCTATCTATTTTACATAAAGGTAGCCTTGGAAAAGGAGTATAAGCCCTTAGAAAAGGACTTAGGCAGGAGCCCAGATTTCTGAATGGAAAGAGGGCAATGTAAAAAACCACTTAAATTTAGAGCCTGCACAATGCCCTCTATTCAGATATTCTGAAACATCTCAGTGACTGGATTTCTAACCCCTAACCCCGGTGTTTGGTATCACATACACTTAGTCTTAAGTGAAGATTTTAAACAAATTCTAATGTTGGAAAAAAATAAAAAACTGGAAGAAATCCTTTGTCCTAGCTTCTGGAAGCCTGTGTTATTTACTTCCAGATCAAGGTCCTTATTAAAATGGATATTTTTTTAAACAAATGTAACTTCAATGGCAATGAGTCCTCAGTATAAAACTCCCCAATCAGGCCAAGTCAATCTCTTTAAAATTTTCCCAACAGTCACAATTTATAAAACATGTAAGCCAAATCCAATAAATCAAGTAAATAGCATTGCATAATGGAGGCTTAAATATAGAACAAGACAAGCCAGAAAGGTTCAATTAAGTAAATGCTCTACATATGTCTAGCT
>SJYQ01027103.1:205692-238659 GCA_006410935.1 Redunca redunca
AAGATCATGGCATCTGGTCCTATCACTACATGGGAAATAGATGGAGAAACAGTGGAAACAGTGTCAGACTTTGTTTTTTGGGGCTCCAAAATCACTGCAGATGGTGATTGCAGCCATGAAATTAAAAGACGCTTACTCCTTGGAAGAAAAGTTATGAGCAACCTAGATAGCATATTCAAAAGCAGAGACATTACTCTGCTGACCAAGGTCCATCTAGTCAAGGCTATGGTTTTTCCAGTAGTCATGTATGGATATGAGAGTTGGACTGTGAAGAAGGCTGAGAGCCGAAGAATTGATGCATTTGAACTGTGGTGTTGGAGAAGACTCTTGAGAGTCCCTTGGACTGCAAGGAGATCCAACCAGTCCATTCTGAAGGAGATCAGCCCTGGGATTTCTTTCGAAGGAATGATGCTAAAGCTGAAACTCCAGTACTTTGGCCACCTCATGCGAAGAGTTGACTCACTGGAAAAGACTCTGATGCTGGGAGGGATTGGGGGCAGGAGGAGAAGGGGATGACCAAGGATGAGATGGCTGGATGGCATCACTGACTTGATGGACGCGAGTGTAGGTGAACTCTGGGAGTTGGTGATGGACAGGGAGGCCTGGTGTGCTGCAATTCATGGGGTCGCAAAGAGTCGGACACGACTGAGCGACTGAACTGAACTGAACTGAACTGAACCCTTTCTTTATCTCTGTAGTAGAACGGTAGTCATATCAATTTGGAACAACTTAACTCATGAAAAATATAACTGTTAAATGTATGCACAACACAGTGTCTCTCAGCACATGCCCATAATGATCATGCTGTCAATTTAAACATGATTAACTGTTTTCTTTTAATATTATTTGTTACATGTTTATTTATTTTGCTGTTTGCTGCTTATTAGCAGGAAGGAAAAAACACTCTGTTTAAGAAACATGTACCAGTGAAAATTTTTAAACAGAGAAATCTATCCATAATATATTATTTTTTATCTGTTGGGGAAAGACAGACATTATTTGATTCTACCCCACCACCCAATAAAGAAGAAACCCTGTACAACTTATTCATCATCATGGTCTCAGAGCATATATTTGAGTATGATTCACTTCCCTGATGGCTCAATGGGTAAGGAATTCACCTGTGATGCAGGAGACCCAGGAGACTCTGGTTCCATCCTTGGGTTGTGAAGATACCCTGGAGGAGGAAATGGCAACCCACTCCATATTCTTGCCTGAAAAATTTCACAGACGGAAGAGCTTGGTGGACTACAGTTCACAGGGTCACAAAGAGTCAGACATGACTGAGAGACTAAACACACCCTTCTGTCAAGCTGAAACTGTTTACCACAGATTGGTACTTGAACCCATGTGGCTGGGACTGAAACCCAGCCAAAACCCTGCTGGGACTCTAACCCAGCCAAAATCACAGTACCTGGTTTTAGGACCTAATGAAGCTCAGGTTCTTGATATCTCATCACAGAAAGGATTCAGTGAGAGACAAAGTGATAGGTAAGAAGTGGATTTATCCAGATTCAGAGAGAAGCATACTCCACAGAGTGTGGGCCACCACACAGGGCAAGTGCAGCAGCCCCGAAATTTGGGGTGGTTGGTTTTTATAGGCTGGGTAATTTCATATGCTAATGAGCAGGAGGATTATTCCAACTATTTTTGGAAAGGAGCAGAGATTTCCAGGATTTGGGCCACCGCCCACTCCTTGGTCTTTTTACAGTGTCTTGGAACTGTCATGGCACCTCTCCGTGTGTCATTTCACTTGCTGATTGAGAATCAAAGTCTAGTCTTCTCTGCCATCTTGGTCCCATTTGACTCTAATCATTTTTTGTTGTGTCCTTGTGCTATGTCATTCTTTCAAAACTTGTGCCCTGCCCCTTTTCCTCCTGTTTTAAAACCAGGTTTTTAGGTTTTTGTTTTTTTTTTTTACCAATTTTTGAACATCTTGTGCTTTTCCACTTCTCTGTTTTTATCTTGGTTTATAATAATTCATTCATTCATTCAACAGCTAGTTATTAAGCACCTGGTAAGTATTGGACACCTGTGCTACAGGCAGATAATATAAGGTGGAAAAACACATACAGTCAGTGCTCTCATGGAGATTTTGATCCACTGGGACAGACAGACACTGATCAACTGAACATATGAATGAATGGGCTAGAGCCTTTGTTGAAAGGTTTGACCTCACCATGAAGATGGGGGAAGGCTTTCCCTCAGGTGGCACATGAGCTGGGGTCTGAAGGATGATTAGGGGTTACTAGGTGAACAGGCTGTGGAAACAGTATTCCAGGCAGAGAAGAGAGCCTCTCTGGAAGCCATAGAGCTGGAGAGACACTAGCAGGAACTAAGAGAGGTCAGCATGACTGGACCAGAGAGAATACAGCACCACGTTCACAAAAGGGCTCTGGTGAGAAAATAGGGGCCAGACCACGCCCCTGTGAGGGCCCTTCGAACCAAGTTAAAGGGTTTTTATCAAACCCTACAATGTTCCTCCCAACCCTAAAACAGATGGCTTCAGAATCCTATATGGTCTTTCTCAAAGGCCACCTCCTCCAAAAACACCCCTCCCAGTTCTTTCAAGTCAACTGTGTTGTCACTCCTCCACGCCCTGAGGCACTCTGATCATATCTGTGTTGTCTCTTCCACCTGGCTCTGCCTTATATTAGGGTTACTTTTGTATATGCCTCTCTCCCTTGGCTCTTCCCAGGTGGCTCAGCAGTAAAGAACCTGTCTGCCAATGCGGGGAACATGGGGTTCCATCCCTTGGTTGGGAAGATCCCCTGGAGAGGGAAATGGCGACCTGCTCCAGCATTCTTGCCAGGATAATCCCATGGGCAGAGGAGTCTGGTGGGTTACGGCTCATGGGGCCAAAGAATCAGACAAGACTGAGCAACTAAACAACAGTTCTCTCTTGTTTGCTTGGTAGTTTCAAGGATGTGAGTTATTCACCTTTGCCTGCCATTCACACACTGCTGCTGCGGCTGCTGCTAAGTCGCTTCATTTGTGTCCAACTCTGTGTGACCCCATAGATGGCAGCCCACCAGGCTCCGCCGTTCCTGGGATTCTCAAGGCAAGAACACTGGAGTGGGTTGCCATTTCCTTCTCCAATGCATGAAAGTGAAAAGTGAAAGTGAAGTCGCTCAGTCATGTGCAACTCTTAGTGACTGCATGGACTGCAGCCTGCCAGGCTCCTCTGTCCATAGGGTTTCCCAGGCAAGGATACTGGAGTGGGTTGCCACTTTCTTCTCTAGGGGATTTTCCCAACGCTGAGATTGAACCCAAGTTTCTTGCATCTCTTGCATTAGCAGATAGATTCTTTACCAGTGCACCACCTGGGAAACCCTACCACAGCACACAGACATAGAGTAAATCAATAGTATTAAAATTTCACAGAGAAGGGGAGTTGGTTAGGAAAAATATGTCTGGGGGATCTTAGTTCCCTGCCCAGGGACTGAACCTGGACCACTTCAGTGAGAGCACCAAGTCCTAACCATCGGAAGGCCAGAGAACTCCAAAAGATGTCTTAATAGAGTCCTTAGTGGGCTAAGGATGAACAGAAAGACGCTACTCTAAAGCTTGTGCTCTTAACCACCAGTTAACAGTGCTTCTCAATTCTCATGTTATGCTTTTTCTTTTCTCTGAGAACAAATTGAAGGAGTAACACATTTCATCAATAATGTGGATTCATGAGCTGCAGAACAATGTGAATTTATAATCTGCTAAAATGCGCCAGTCTTGAAATAGCTAGTTTAGGTATCCCCAGTTAATCAATTATGCATTTATCAAATAAAACTTAATGTACCGTGTACACATTTTACTTCTCCTGATAGTCTTCTTTATACTGTTTAACTATATACAGTATTTCTATGACCCAAGACAATTCTAGGGAAGTTTATGGAGTAGGTACAGGTGTTCCTGGCACTTTCCTATTATCTTGGAACTCTTTACTTTCCCTCTTAGTGTTCTCTCTTTTCATCTCCCCTCTCTTATTCATTTATTCATCAAGCCTATAAACATTTATTGAGTACCTTGTGCAATTTCATCCACTCCCCTGATTTTAATGACAACATATATGCTAATGAGCCTCATTTATTTAATGAATCTGAAATCTTTAATCCTGGCAAACATTTCTTCCCTGAAGTTCCAAAGGACCAGACTGCCTAGGGGACCTTTTGTCTTAAAAGTCACCCCCCCAATTGCTTCACACTCTGTATATCCAAAAATGAAGGAATCCCCTGAGGGTCCTGTGGTTAGGACTGTATGCCTTCACTGCCGAGAGCCTGGGTTCCACCCCTGGTCAGGGAACTAAGATCCTACCAGTCAGGTGGATCATGTCAGGACTAAATCATGTCTGACTATTTGCGACCCCGTGGACTGCAGCATGCCAGACTTCCCTGTCCTTCACCATCTCCAGGAGTTTGCTCAAACTCATGTCTATTGAGCTGATGATGACATTCAACCATCTCATCCTCTGTTACCCTCCTTCTCCTCCTGCCCTCAATCTTTCTCAGAGTCAGGGTCTTTTCCAGTGAGTTGGCTCTTCATATCAGGTGGCCAAAGTATTGGAGCTTCATCTTCAGCATCAGTTCTGCCAATGAATATTCAGGGTTGATATCCTTTAGGGTTGACTGATTCGATCTCCTTGCTGTCCAAGAGACTTTCAAGAGTCTTCTTTAGTACGACAGTTCAAAAGCATCACTTCTTTAGCACTCAGCTTTCTTTATGAGGGGTGGCAATTCCATCCATCTCATCATCCAAGCTTCAAACCTGGAAACCTTTTATTAATATCACCAGTCACATTGCACATTTTGACGATTATGCTCCCTTAAGATCTCAGACTCTCTCTCTATTCCAATCACCATTCCTAAATTCAGATTCTTAACATCATGTCTGGAAAATTGCTTCCTGTTCTGACGTCTTTAAATAGCTGTTCATTGCTTAAAGAATGTAGACCCTTTGAGATCTGGCCTCTACCTACTTGTCCACATAGGATACACCACCCATCATGATTCACATCCTAAGATCTTGAGGCTTGTAACTTGTTTTTAACATTCTTATTTTGAAAATGTCTAAATCAAAAGCCCTCTTGACCTATGTGAATCTACTATAGCTGGCTCAGTGGTAAAGAATCCCCTGTGATGCAGGAGATGCGGAGACACAGGTTTGATCCTTGGGTCAGGAAGATCCCCTAGAGAAGGAAATGGCAACCCCACTGCAGTATTCTTGCCTGGGAAATCCCATGGACAGAGAAGCCAGTCAGGCTACAGTCCATTGGGTCCCCAAAGAGTCAGACACGACTTAATGACTAAACAACAATAACAACAAAAGGTTTTTTTAAATATATAGATCAGAAAACACAGTCTTTATTTGTTTTAACCAAACATTTAGTACCTAAAATCTACTCATCTCTGTTTCTCACTTTAAAGTACACTCTTCTTGAAGCAAGGCCATGAGACAAAATATGTTTCTACCACCCCTACAATGCCCTGTAGGTGCTCAATATATTTTAACAAAATGCTATTGACTATTATTTTATAGACTTGCATGTTCTTTCTCTTTGGAAATAGAATTATGTTATAAAACCACAGTATTTCTTACCCATGTAATTTGATGGGAGGAAAGACAAAATAAACTATAAATTCAATTTACTGACTTATTATGGAAATTGAGATATTACTAAGTAAAATATAGATACCCTCCCCAGCTTTTTCAAAAGACAGATACACAAAAATATAGCTATGGCTGAAATCAGTTTGTGACAGGCTTTCTCAGTTTACTTAGTGGAATTGTAGCTTGTAATCAATAGGTAAGCAACAGGATTCCCAAGGAACAAGTAAATCTCTTAAGGAAATTGATGAAACTGTGTTTGTTAAAAATTTGAAACTTTACCCAAAACATAGAATTTAATTTCTGAAGGAAAAAAAAGGTACGTAGAATCATAGGTACCTATTAATTTGAAGAATATTTAGAATATTTAGTTTAGATTTCTAAATTCATTACAGGAGATACAAATACATCTGAAATTATCATAAAAAATTTTTACATTATAATTTTAATTTTTGAGAGTCCAACATTTCTTTCAGTTTTGTGAGTGAATCCCAGGATTTTCTGAGTTCAGAAGTGTGAACTTTACTTGGCCTAGTGCCAGTCTGGAATGAAGGATTTGTCTTCTAAAATCCTGTAGAGAAATTCATCATATCTTTAAAAAAAAAAAAAAAAAAAAGAGCTACATCATATCTGCTTAAAAACAAAATTCCTATATTTCCCATTGTGCCAGAGTCACAGAAATATTTCATTTGTAAATCGATACTGGCCCTTCCCTGGCAATCCAGTTGTTAAGAATTAAGGACTAGTTTGATCCCTGGTCAAAGAAGTAAGATCCCTCATGACACTTAGTGTGGCCAAAAACAAAACACTGTAGTGTAAATCAGAACTATCTATCTTGTTCTCAACTTTCAGGAAAATTGTTACCAAATTTGAAACTAGTGATACATTTGGACTTGCTGCATTCATTCAATTATCAGTATTAGCAAGTTGGGAAGGCCAAGTGGCTCAGTGGTAAAAGAATCCACCTGCCAATTCAGGAGCTGCAGGAGACTAGGGTTCAATCCCTGGGTCGGGAAGATCCCCTGGAGAAGGGAAAGGCAGCCCACTGCAGTATTCTTGCCTGGAAAAGCCCATGGACAGAGGAGCCTGGCAGGATACAGTGCCTGGGATCGCAGAGTCAGACACAACTGGGCCACTGAGCACACCTTAGCAAGTAGGGTAAATGCAGCACTGACACAGGACTTTATCCATCTACCCATCCACACTCCTGTTTATGGACCCCTGGGCCAGGTTTCGTTCTGCCTGCCTATGCCCGCTCCCATGCAGGGCACTCCCATTGGCCACTGATTGTTTCCTTTGACTGCAGCTTTATTTCAAGTCTGGTGCTCTGTTCAGAGTGTTCAGAAATGTGTGGAAATGTGAATACATTTGTGGAGGCCTCTATATCTTTTAAATCAGAAGTATATAAGTAAAAACATTTTAGCAAATCAGCTTGGTCACTGCTATATCTTTCAAAACTATGCAAACAGTGGTTGGAACTAATAGGCTATTTGGAACATATTTTAATTAAAATTCATATACAAGTCAATGCATAAAATATACATTAGGCTATGTTATCTACAGAGATTCATGGATATTAAAATTATCTAAGAATTTTCAAGAATTGAAATACACATAGCTGAAATAACTAATACTCCATTTGTATGAAAAGCTAATTAATTTGCTTTACGAGAGTGTTGAATAGGCATTCACCACATGAAAGCATTTTAGTCCAACCACTTTTCACAAATACTATACTTCTGCTGCTTATAGAAATAGCTAAAGAGTTGCAGTGGTAAAAAGTAACACCCTTGTGGTAATCAATATGTAGCATTAATGCTACATATATTATAATTCCAACTAATTTAGGTCTCTTTTTGTTTTATGTTCCAATGTACAGCATTTTCATTTGGTGATGTCAAGAGAATGAAAAATGTGTTGTTTAAAAAATGAAGTATTAAGTTTACTGGAGATACCATATCTTCAGAAACATTCAAAATGAGGAAGCGTATCTTCAAGTATAACTGAATAATGTAAACTAGAAAGAGGTAGAAATAAATTGCACATATTAATTACCAATGTATTTATTTAATTAAAAACAAAATGCAAAGTATACACAGAAGTCTACAAACTACCACAATTCAACTGCTATAGTTCCAGCATCCTCAGCCAATCTTGTATGCAACATAATTTTGACATGTTGTCATAATATGTTAGAATAAATGTTTGTATTTTCATAAGAAAGAATATAGGTTGTGTTTTAATGTTACATCCACAGTTCACTTTATTTTATTATTGATATAGAACTCCAACATATAGCGGCTTTTTTTTTTCTTAAGAAACATACAGTTTATTTGATCATTTGTCGGTGGAGATCTCCATTTTGGGCCAACTTTTGAAAATCTATTTATTAATTAGAAATAAGCTGACAGATGAGACAGGGAAAAAAACCACCCTATTTATTAAAATCAACACATCTCTTTTACTTCATTTCCTGGATTCTCGACTCTTTAATCCAATTAGCATTAGGCTGTGGAATATGAAAAATAATCTGCAAAATCATTACTCAGTTCAGAGTGCTTTCTAATGACCTGTGTATCATCTGCCTCATTCTGGCATTATTACGTTTTCTTCCAGTTAGGAAAAAAAAAATCCTTTTTTAAAATGAGCGGAAAGGATTTTTAGGTCAGTTATAGATTATTAACAGTACAGTCAGCACTCGTATCCAAGGATGCAGGATCCGTGGACATGGGGTGAGGTGGGGCTAATCATACTATATATTTTATATAAGGGCAAACCTGCTGGTATCCTGGAAAAAATTACTGGTGGATGCCTACTGACCTACCATGATAGCAAGCACATCAGTGGTTGCCCCGAGAAAAGAGGGTGGTTGGTTGGGTAGGAAGCAGAAGAAGGAATCGTCAAGGGGCACAAAGAAACTTGAGGAGATGAAGGATCTGTTCAGGCTTCATCAAAGTGGTGGTTTCAAGGAAATACACATGTCCCAGCTTATCTAACTGTACACATCAATCACAATGTGTTTTCTTATATGTCAATATCCCTTAATATGCTGTGTTTAGTTGCTCAGTCGTGTCCAACTCCTCTATCCATGGGGATTCTCTGAGCAAGAATACTGGAGTGGGTGGCAATGCTCTCCTCCAGGGAATCTTCCTAACCTAGGAAAATCACCCAGGTATCCCTCATTGCAGGTAGATTCTTTACTGACTAAGCCACCATGGAAGCCCATCACTTAATAAAGTTGTAAAAAACAAAAACAAAATAATGGACTTCCCTGGTAGTCCAGTGGCTAAGACTGTGTTCTCAATGCAGGGGGCCCAGGTTCAATCCCTGGTTAGGGAACTATATCCCTCATGCCGAAACTAAAGATTCTGTGTACTGCTAAGACTGGGCACAGCCAAATAAATAAATTAAATAATTTTTTTAAAAAAATAGTTCTATCATAAAAGTAAAGGTAATTATTAAAGTAATTATCAAGTGACTGTGATTTTATGCCATTATTCTCGAGGGAGTAAGAGGTTTTCCTTTTTACCTCATTTTTTGGTGGTATTTTATTTTTTTACATAAGTCTTTTTTAAAAGACTTCCCTGGTGGCTCAGACAGTAATAGTATCTCCCTACAATGCAGGAGACCTGGGTTTGACCCCTGGGTCAGGAAGATCCTCTGGAGAAGGAAATGGCAACCCACTCCAGTACTCTTGCCTGGAAAATCCCATGGACGGAGAAGCCTGGTAGGCTATAGTTCATGGGGTTGTCAAGAGCCAGACATGACTGAGTGACTTTACTTCACTTATTTTTTTTAATGCAAAATCAAAGAAGTTTTAACTCAAGAAACTTTTAATGTACTACAATCATACATTGTTTTGAGATTACAAACCATCTTCTGCTGATATCTTTATGATATCAGTCTTAAACTTTTTATTTTTCAAGTTGATTAAAATTTAAAACCTTACATTTATTATTTTTTATACTCACCACTCAAGATTAATTATACTTGTTTCATATTTCCCATTATTCATATTTAATAAATGTAAGTCTTTCCCTGTATATTAAGAGAATGAAATGTCAAACAAGATTCTTAAGGATGAGTTTGTGATCACAACTCTGGGAGAAATTGCCCCATATGTATATTAAGTGACTTCAGTCTTGAAAGAAGCATAGTTTAAAAATAAGAAAGATGTACTTCCCTGGTGGTTCAGTGGTAAAGAATCTACCTGCCAATGAAGAAGACACGGGTTCGAGCCCTGATCCGGGAAGATCCCACAAGCCAAGAAGCAACTAAGCCTGTGTGCCACGACTGTTGAGCTTGTGCTCTGGAGCCCTGAGACTACATGCTGTAACCACTGTGTCTGTCTGCCATAGAGCCCGTGCTCCACAGCAAGAGAGGTCACCACAAAGAGAGTCCTGAGTACTGCAACTAGGGAGTGGCCCCTACTCTCTGCAACTAGAGAAAAGTGCAGTGATGAATATGCAAATAACACCACCCTTATGGCAGGAAGAGAAGACCTAAAGAGCCTCTTGATGAAAGTGAAAGAAGAGAGTGAAAAAGTTGGCTTAAAGCTTAACATTCATAAAACTAAGATCATGGCATCTGGTCCCATCACTTTATGGCAAATAGATGGGAAAATAGTGGTTGACTATTTTTCTGGGCTCCAAAATCCCTGCAGATGGTGATTGCAGACATGAAATTAAAAGACACTTACTCCTTGGAAGGAAAGTTATGACCAACCTAGACAGCATATTAAAAAGCAGAGACATTACTTTGTCAACAAAGTTCTGTCTAGTCAAGGCTATGGTTTTTCCAGTAGTCATGTATGGATGTGAGAGTTGGACTATAAAGAAAGCTGAGCACCAAAGAATTGATGCTTTTGAACTGTGGTGTTGGAGAAGACTCTTGAGAGTCTTGGACTGCAAGGAGATCCAACCAGTCCATCCTAAAGGAGATCAGTCCTGGGTGTTCATTGGAAGGACTGATGTTGAAGCTGAAACTCTAATACTTTGGCCACCTGAGGCAAAGACCTGACTCATTTGAAAAGACCCTGATGCTGGGAAAGATTGAGGGCAGGAGGAGAAGGGGACAACAGAGGATGAGATGACTGGATGGCATCACCGATTCAATGGACATGAGTTTGGGTAGACTCTGGGAGTTGGTGATGGACAGGGAGGCCTGGTGTGCTGCAGTTCATGGGGTCACAGAGAGTTGGACACAACTGAGCAACTGAACTGAACTGAAGATCCAACACAGCCAAAAATAAATAAGTAAATTTTTTAAAAAAAATAAGAAAGAAAGAAAGAAAGATGAAGGAGAGGAAGGTAAAGGAGTAAAAAGAAGGATGCATAATTTAAGTAAAATTGTAACATACTTATAGCCCTTTTGTTTTCTTACAGGGGCATATTGAAGTAATTCTGCTTAATTGAAAGGCTTGTCACCAATGGGACATCATGCTCCCCCATATCCCAGTCGCCAGATGCATAATTTTAATCCAGCTTCAAATACAAATGGGAAAACTGAGCTTATAATAGTATTACAATAAAGCATCTTAAAATCGTGCGTTTGTAATTCCTTAAGATGAACAAATGTGTTTTGTACTTAGCTAACCCAGCTGAACGTGCTTTGGCATAAGACAGTAAAATAGCAAATTGGAATTTTGAAATTGTTAAGGTTTTGAAATGCAGAGAATCCAAAATGATTAAATACTGATATTAACCAAAAAGAAGCCCTTATTCTTCTTACTTTAGACTGAAAATCATGTATAACATATATTTTAATTTCCCATAGTAAGTTAATGAAATATAGTAACATATATATATATATATTTTTTTTTCCTTCACTTTGGTTCCACTGGGTCTTCATACCAGTGCTGCTGCTGCTGCTGCTGCTGCTGCTAAGTCGCTTCAGTTGTGTCCGACTCTGTGCGACCCCATAGACGGCAGCCCACCAGGCTCCCCTGTCCCTGGGATTCTCCAGGCAAGAACACTGGAGTGGGTTGCCACTTCCTTCTCCAATGCATGAAAGTGGAAAGTGAAAACTGAAAATGAAGTTGCTCAGTCGTGTCTGACTTAGCGACCCCATGGACTGGGTGCCATTGCCTTCTCTGCATACCAGTGCTGCTGCTGCTGCTGCTAAGTCGCTTCAGTCGTGTCCAACTCTGTGCGACCCCATAGACAGCAGCCCACCAGTCTTTCCCATCCCTGGGATTCTCCAGGCAAGAACACTGGAGTGGGTTGCCATTTCCTTCTCCAATGCATGAAAGTGAAAAGTCAAAGTGAAATTGCTCACTCGTGTCTGACTCTTCACAACCGCATGGACTGGGTGCCATTGCCTTCTCCGCATACCAGTGCTAGCACTTACTTATTCTCCCTCCACCCCAGCATGTGGGATCTTACTTCCCCAAACAGGGATTAAACACACATCCCCTGCATTGGAAGGTGGGTTCTTAACCACTGGGCCACGAAGGAAGTCCCCTAGGGATATCTTTATTCTAGACTTTAGTTTTTTAAAGCAAATTAGTTTGACATGACACGTGATAGATGCCACGCAGAGGGCATGCTGCTTGCTGAGTGACTTGCCCTGCAGAATAGTTGCTATGCGGCCTTGCTTTAGGCAGACCTCTCAACCAAGTTCCTGTCTTCCATCATGGACAGTAGAACAGCTGGAAGTTAAAGATTTTGAGACACATAGTGTTTTCATTCAAGAAGTTTTATATGTACAACAGCAAAGATATTGCTTTTTTGTAAATTAATTTTTATTGGAGTACAGTTGCTTTGCAGTGTTGTTTTAGTTTCTACTGTACAGCAAAGTGAATCAGTCATATGTATGCATATATATATATATCCACTCTTTTTTAGATGTCCTTCTCATGTAGGTCACCACAGAGTACTGCAGCAAAGGCATTTATTTTGGGGGGGTTTGTGGGGCCCTAATTGGGAAACCTTAAAATAGAAAGCTTTGCTGTGGGAAACGGAAACTAAGATGGCAGCTGGTGGAAGCGATGGGGGCGTGGTCTATGTTGTCAAAACTTCTGATTGGCTCTCTTGGCTTCCGTGCACGTGGACAGCACCTGATCACTATAGACTCCTGTTTTAATGATAGCACATGACGATCTGACCTTTAACGTGATTGGTGCAACTCCCTCCCCTCCCCCCCTTGCCTTTATAAGCAGGGAGCTGGGTTGGCGGACAGCAGGCTCACTTTTCCTCGGGACCCCTCGGCTCTCTGCTGAGGGAAGTTCCACTGCCTCTCTCTCTTTCTGCGGAGCGCCCCCCACAGGGGTTTATTTGTTTTTTGGAGCAGAAAAGGTTTATTGCAGGGCCAAGTAAGGAGAATGGGTGGCTAGCACTTAAAAACCTTGAACTCCAGCAAAAGGATTCTTAAGAAAACTTTGAGGGGAAAGATATCATTTTCTTTAAGGGGAAAAAAAATACACATTTTAATCAATCCTATGTGAGAACTGTGTTAGGGATTTACCTGATGGTCCAGGGCTTAAGGCTTCATGCTTCCAATGCAGAGGAAGTGGGTTTGACTTCTGATCAGGAATCGAAGATCCCACATGCTGCATGGCCAAAATAAATAAAATATTGAAGATCTTAGACTTTCTCCATTTTCACTAAAAAATCCTTAGTACAGGCAGGTTTAGGTAAACTGGCTCCTGCTGCAGATATTTGTGACTTTTTTTGCCCACACCACACGCATGCCAGGAAATTCCCTTGTGACAGTTTTCTATACATGACTCAGCAAGCTGGAGAAGACAGAACACCTGACTGTCCCCGGCTAGGTTTGACATCCTATACAGAGACTGGTTTGATGTGATGCTGGAGTTTCATACGCATGTCATTAAATTTGTGGTCACATGGCTGCCCTTGTGGCGCCTTCCTTCTCTAGCCAACTTTTGGAATAAATAGTTAGCCACAGTAAGTTGAGGGGAAAAGAACAGAGGCCTGGGGTGGGGGGAAAGCGTACCTGTTTGTCCAAATTGTGGGAAATAACTATTCATCTTAGAACACTAGGAGAGTCCGTAAGAATTTTTTCCAAACATTCAAGGAACAGATTGTTGAGCTACTTTTTTGGCTTTTAGTACTAGAATGTATAGCTGATGTGATGGTATTTTGCTAACCAATGGAAGTATTCATACTAAAAGAAAATTAATCTGCAAAAAAATTAACTGCTTTTAAACAGAGATGTAAGGTTAATGGATAAAAAGAAGGTATGGAACTTTATATATTCAATTTGAGTAAAGTATTCATGTGTGAATACTTCACTACTTACACTCAGATATGATTCTATATTTGATAGTGTCTTAATCTTCTTTTTTAAAGTAAAAATTATATGTCTCAGGTTAATTTTTATTCTATTTCTAGCTTCACCAGTTTCTCTGTTTTAATGAAATGCTCTTGATTTTTCCACTGAAAACTGGAGGTATTTATTATTACTTTCAAGAACATCTATAAAAATATTAACACTGGATCTGCTATTTAATGACATGTCAATAAATTAATTTTCAGCTGTGTGAGGAAATAAGAATATCACATTTAATTGTGAACTTACCATTTGACATGATATCATATTAACAATAGTCAGATAATTAGAATATGAGACACACTGAATGTAATTCTGGCTTTCTTTAATGGTTTAACGACTAATTCAGAAATTTGCAGTGTTTTAGCCTTGCGATCATTTTCATTCATCATTCATTCCAACTGTATTTAGGCATCTTATGACATGGTAGGCACAGGACTAGGCACAAGAAATGAAAAGACAAATAGATGCACAGTCATAGACTCTGCCCTTCAGAAACTCATATCAAATAATAATAACTGGATAGATAAAAGAGCTGCACACTGAAGCTTTCCAGTTTTTAGCATGCTAGATATTTAAGAGTTCACAGTGCATATCATTAACTTGAAGCAAGACCATATTATCTGCTGGTTTTATTTATTTTTTTAAAAATATTTATTTATTATTTTTGGCTGTGCTGAGTCTTTGTTGCTGTACCTGAGCTTTCTCTCATTGCTGTGAGTGGCTTCTCATCACCATGGCTTCTCCCGTTGCAGAGCATGGGCTGTAGGGATTGAGGGCTTCAGTAGTTGCAGCAGCACAGGGGCTCAGTGGCACCATGGCATGTGGGATCTTCCCAGACCAGAGATCAAACCAGTGTCCCTTGCATTGCAAGGCAAATTCTTAACCACCGGACCACCAGAGAAGCCCTCTTTTAGTTCTTTTAGTGGTCATTTAGTTCTTATTTACTAGTGCCCATAACAGTCGATTTGAACTTATGTATCCAGTACAATTTCATGTAACTATATGAATGCTTATAAAAATCAAGTTTAATAAAGTGTAACACCTTCTCCTTCTTTATTAGTCTTACAGTTCTGTTTAAAAGCCATTAATTTTTTTTCTGAGATTAGTTTTCATTTAGTCTGAATGCTTTTGTTGGGCATCAAAATTGTGTCATAAGATTTATACCTTACGCTTGCTCTGACATATGTTTGGTACTTTTAACAGCACCTTAGTTCAGCTTATCAGTTGCAGTGGGACAGAATTATTTGTCTATTTCCCAAACCTGCTATTTCATGGTAGGAAGTATTATGTCATCTCTTTTCTCAGCTCAGAAAGCCCAAATTATCCAACTACAGAAAGAGAAGAGCTTTTGCTATGTGCTTGGTATCTAATTTTTATCTCTGCCTAGATTTACTCCCTGCTGGCTCAGAGGTTAAAGCGTCTGCCTGCAATGCGGGAGACCAGGGTTCGATCCCTGGGTCAGGAAGATCCCCTGGAGAAGGAAATGGCAACCCACTCCAGCATTCTTGCCTGGAGAATCCCATGGATGGAGGAGCCTGGTGGGCTACAGTCCACGTGGTCGCAGAGTTGGACACGACTGAGCGAGTAGTCTAGGCTAGTCTAGATTTACTCCATGAGAAACACCCGAAAGAGCTGAGAGAAGCCCAGAAAATTTTGGAAATTCAGCTCCATTTTTATTCCCTCTGCTGACTGCGCCTGGTGCTTGGAAGAGCAGAGATACAAGTTGTGGACCCCGATTTAAGCAGGAGAGCTGACGGTCCTTGGAGAAAGTGACACACAAATCCTCTGAAGGCATGACCACACTAGAGCTTGGCTCTGGTAGAGGGACTGCCCTCAGGGACTGCCCCCAGGGACTGCCCCCAACCTTGGGGGAGGATATGGGGTTTAACTCTTCATATTTCCTACCCACTGCTCCCCCCTCCACTGGCCCTCCTCATGCAACCTCATTGCTGTTTCCTGGATGACTTCAAGACACCGCTCAGTTGGGAATTCCCTGGTGCTCCAGTGGTTAGGACTTTGTGCTTTCACTGCAGGGGCCAGGGTTCAATCCCCGGTTAGGGAGCTAAGATCCCACATACATTGCAGTGCGGCAAAAACAAACAAACGAACAAAACAGACACCACATGTTGCTGAAAACTAGACCCCGAGGGCCTATGAAAGGAAGACAGTGTCAGGATTGACCTTGAAGTTGAGGCTGGACAAGGAAGAAAGGGAGGCTTGAATTTGGGTGAAGGTATTAGGAGAAATTGATTGATTATTGTTTGGGCTTCCCAGGGGCCTCAGTGGTAAAAAAATCTGCCTGCCAATGCATGGGATGCAGGTTCCTTCTCTGGGTCTGGAAGATCCCCTCTCCAGTATTCTTGCCATGGAAAATCCCATGGACAGAGGAGCCTGGTGGGCTGTAGTCCATGGGGTAGCAAAATAGTTGGACATGACTGATTGACTAAAAAACAACAATAATCCTTACTGCAAGGATGGATTTTTATATTTTTAAGTGGATGAAAAAAATGTCAAAAAAATAATAATTTTGAGGGAACTGAACATTATATGAAATTCAGATTTCAGTGCCCCTAAATAAAGTTTTATTAGAACACAGCCATATCCATTATTACATACAGTGAGTGGGTAACTGCTCTTCCACTGAAAAGGCAGAGTTGAGCTGTTGGAACTCACATTTATGACCTCATATATATGAGATCCTATGTTCCACAAAGTCTAGAATAGTCACTATTTGCCCTTTTACAGAAAAAGTTTACTGACCCCTGTTCTATGCTGTAAAACAATCCTTCATTTATTTATCCTTTGGGGGAAAACAAACTACCTGCTGCATGACAAAGAACCCTCATCAAAAATGGGTTTAAAAAATTATTTATTTATTTGACTGTACAGGGTCTTCATTTCGGTGTGTGGGATCTTTAGCTGTGGCATGAGAACTCTCAGCTGAGGTATGTGGGATCTAGTTGCCTGACCAGGGATCAAACCCAGCTCTACTGCACTAGGAGTGTGGAGTCTTAGCCACTGGAACACAGGGGAAGTCCCCAAAAATGAGATTCTAACTGTAGGAGGAACTATGGCACTGCCAAGAAACGAGATTGGCAAATGGATAAGCTGTTCAGTTCAGTCGCTCAGTTGTGTCCGACACTTTGCAACTCCATGGATGAGAGCACACCAGGCCTCTCTGTCCATCATCAACTCCCGGAGTTTACTCAAACTCACGTCCATTGAGTCGGCGATGCCATCCAACCATCTCATCCTCTGTTGTCCCCTTCTCCTCCCGCCTTCAATCTTTCCCAGCATCAGGGTCTTTTCAAATGAGTCAGCTCTGTGGGGCCCTAATTGGGAAACCTTAAAATAGAAATGATGAGCTCTGAGGTGGGAAACGGAAACTAAGATGGCCTCCTGCGGAAGCGATGGGGCGTGGTCTATGTTGTCAAAACTTCTGATTGGCTCTCTTGGTTTCCGGGCATGTGGACAGCGCCTGATCACTATAGACTCCTGTTATAATGATAGCACATGACGATCTGACCTTTAACGTGATTGGTGCAACTCCCCCCCTGCTTGCCTTTATAAGCAGGGAGCTTGCAGCAATAAAGCGGAACTGCACTAAACGGAATCCATGTTGCATCTTATTGTCTCTCGCTCACTGAGGGGCTGGGTTGGCGGACAGCAGGCTCACTTTTCTTTGGGACCCCTCGGCTCTCTGCTGAGGGAAGTTCCACTGCCTCTCTCTCTTTCTGCGGAGCGCCCCCCGCAAGCTCTTTGCATCAGGTGGCCAAAGTATTGGAGTTTCAGCTTCAGCATTAGTCCTTCTAATGAATATTCAAGATTTCCTTTAGGATGGACTCGTCCAAGGGACTCTCAAGAGTCTTCTCCAGCACCACAGTTCAAAAGCATCAATTCTTCAGTGCTCAGTTTTCTTTATAGTCCAACTCTAACATCCATACATGACCACTGAAAAAACCATAGCCTTGACTAGATGGACCTTTGTTGGCAAAGTAATGTCTCTGCTTTTTAATATGCTGTCTAGGTTGGTTATAGCTTTTCTTCCAAGGAGCAAGCATCTTTTAATTTCATGGCTGTAGTCACCATCTGCAGTGATTTTGGAGCCCCACCCAAATAAAGTCAGCCACTGTTTCCACTGTTTCCCCATCTATTTGCCATGAAGTGATGGGACCAGATGCCATGATCTTAGTTTTCTGAATGTTGAGCTGTAAGCCAACTTTTTCACTCTCCTCTTTCACTTTCATCAAGAGGTTCTTTAGTTCTTCCTCTCTTTCTGCCCTAAGGGTGTCTTCTGCATATCTGAGGTTATTGATATTTCTCCTGGCAATCTTGATTCCAGCTTGTGCTTCCTCCAGCCCAGTGTTTCTCAGGATGTACTCTGCATATAAGTTAAACAAGCAGGATGACAAAATACAGCCTTGACGTACTCCTTTCCTGATTTGGAACCAGTCTGTTGTTCCATGATCAGTTCTAACTGTTGCCTCTTGAACTGCATACAGATTTCACAAGAGGCAGGTCAGGTGGTCTAGTATTCCCATCTCTTTAAGAATTTTCCACAGTCTGTTGTGATCCACACAGTCAAAGGCTTTGGCATAGTCAATAAAGCAGAAATAGATGTTTTTCTTGAACTCTCTTGCTTTTTCAATGATCCAACGGATGTTGGCAATTTGATCTCTGGTTCCTCTGCCTGTTCTAAATCCAGGTGCTAGATTTAGAACACCTGGAAGTTCATGGTTCACGTACTGTTGAAGCCTGGCTTGGAGAATTTTGAGCATTAATTTACTAGCATGTGATATAAGTGCAATTGTGCAGTAGTTTGAATATATTTTGGCATTGCCTTTCTTTGGGATTGGAATGAAAACTGACCTTTTCCAGTCCTGTGGCCACTGTTGAGTTTTCCAGATTTGCTGGCATATTCAGTGCAGCACTTTCACAGCATCATCTTGTAGGATTTGAAATAGGTCAACTGGAATTCCATTACCTCTACTAGCTTTGTTCATAGTGATGCTTCCTAAGGCCCACTTGACTTCGCATTCCAGGATGTCTGGCTCTAGGTGAGTGATCACACCATCATGATTATCTGGGTCATGAAGATCTTTTTTGTATAGTTCTGTGTATCTTGCCACCTCTTCTTACTATCTTCTGCTTCTCTTAGGTCCATACCATTTCTGTCCTTATTGCTGACAGATGCAAAAAAGCAGTTTACCTAGGATGGTATTAAACTCAGTGAAATAAGGTAGATGGAAAAGACAAGTGCTCAGTGTTAACATTTACAGGTGAAATCTTAAAAATAAAACAGACAAATGTATATAACAAAACAGAAAGAGACTCACAGACTAGAGAAAAAGCTAGTGGTTACCAGATGAGGAAAAGAAAGAGGTTGAGGCAAGATAGGGGGAGGGGATTAACAGGTAAAAATTCCTATGAATAAAAAAAATTAACAATAAGGACAGATCATACAGCACAAAGAATATAGCCATTATTTTTTAATAACTTTAAATTGAATATAGTCTATAAAATATTAAATCACTATGGACATGAGTTTAAGCAAGTTCCAGGAGTTTGTAATGGACAGGGAGGCCTGGCGTGCTGCAGTCCATGTGGTCACAAAGAGTCAGACACAACTGAGCTACTGAACTGAACTGATGTTACTGTTTAGTGTTCGTCACTCAGTCATGTCCGACTCTCTGCAACACCATGGACTGTAACCCACCAGGCTCCTCTGTCATGGGATTTCCCAGGCAAGAATACTGAAATGGGTAGCCATTCCCTTCTCCATGGGATCTTCCCAACTCAGGGATTGAACCCAGGTCTCCTGCATTGCAGACAGATTCTTTACCATCTGAGACACCAGGGAAGCCCAACTTTAAATGGAATATAATCTATAAAAATATTAAATCACTGTGTTGTACACCTGAAACAAATATAATATTGACAATCAAATACACTTCAATTAAAAAAGAAAAAAAGAGCCAACAGAGGGAAGTGCAGAGGTAGCTATGCTCCCACTCTTACTGCTATGGGTCCAGAGTGTGGTGAACAGGATGGCCTGGAACAGATCTGGGGGAGATAGGATCCAATTTAATTGCAGGTACTGAACATCGTTAGTCAGCCAGCTCAATCGTTTGAGTCTCAGCTTCTTATTATATGAAGTGGGATATTCATTACCTCACTGGGTGGATGACCTGTAATAACCTTTACAAAAACAGTCCAGATTCAGTAAGCATTAGTTTCTTCCCCACTTTTAGCAGTGAGATCTCAAGAAAGAATGAATTACAACTTACGTCACCAAGAGACCACTTCACACATGGCAGCAATAAGAAAAAAAAAATGTTTCATTTTCCAAGCTCTGCACTTCAGAGGATTCAATTAGAAACTATAAAGAAATCTCAGGCTCTTCACAGATCCAAGCAGACTGGAATTAAGGCAGCTTGGTGGCAGAAACACACTGTACTGTAACATGAATATGCCAAATTAGGAGAGAGTAATGCATTATAATACTGTCAAATGATGGAATACTGGAAAGCTATGAAAAGAAAAGGAACAACATTTTAATGACATATATAAAATGTGAAAGATATAATACTTTGTGAAAAAAACCAGAGTATAAAATACAAGCTCAGCTGCATTTAAAAGAAAAAAAAAAACCACAAAGACTAAAGAATATAAAGTACGTGAACTTTGGGGGAAAAAAAAAACTGTTTAACTGAAATGCAATTCACATACTGGGATGTGAACTTTTAAGGCAAAATAGGAGACTTCAAAAAAAAATTGGACTTACAGAGGGTGCTTCAGGTTCCCCCTTACGGATCTTGGGACTGCATTTATTTACTGTTTTTAGAGAAACCTTGCAAGAAGCACTGATTTAGTTGAGGCTTTCAATTTTCAGGTCAGGAAATTGAGGCCCAGAGAAGTGAATGCACCTGCCTAAGGGAGTGAAGCAGATTAGCAGCAAAGTAGGAACTAGAACTCCAGGCTTCAAGTTCAATACACCTCAACATACCAGTTGTCTCACATCATTGCTCTTCTTTTCTTGTTCAGTCCATAGCCACACATAGTTGGGAGTTCTGGTTGTCTAATGGTTAGTACTCAGTGCTCTCACTGAGGGCATGGGTTCAATCCCTGGTTGGTGAAATAAGATCCTGCAAACCACGTGGTGCAGCCTAAGTAAACAGATAAGTAATAAAAAGAAAATAAAACATAGTCACATATAGTTTCTATGTTGTTGCAATTATAGTATAGACACCAATTGGGGACTACTAATTCTTTAAAACAGTTTTTCTTCTCTCAAGTTCTGCTATGTCAACATTTATTCTTTAGACTCTTCTTTTCATCTGTATAAGCAGTCTGCCTGCAATATTTGTGAGCCTGGGGAGTATTTTTGTAAAAAGCCCAAGAAACTCAAAGGGCCCTTTTATTAGCAATTGTTGGAATCTCTGACTTCACTTTTAAATTTAAATTTTAAATTCCTTCCTCTTCAAAGTTTGCCTCTTTAAAAAGGACTTATAATCTCTTCCTCTTAATTTTTCAAGATGATAGATACTTTAAAAAATACCCCTCTCTCTCTCCAGCCACCTCCAGCCTCTTGGAGGATGAGTTGGGCTCATTGCAAACTCCTTGTCCCTCAAGCCCTGCCTCCAACAAAGATCTCTCCTCAAGTCATTAGGATCCTAATTTTCTTCTTTTCTTGTACCTTAGAACCTGCCATCAGTTATTTCTGTCTTAGCCTAGCAGTTCTCAACCTTGCCTGCACTTTAGAATCACCTGCACTGTGCTGTGCTCAGTCAGTCATGTCCCACTCTTTGCGACATTATGGATTGTAGCCCCCCAGGATCCTCTGTCCCTGGGGATTCTCCAGGCAAGAATAGTGGAGGGGGTTGCCCTCCTCCAGGGGATCTTCCCAACCCAGGGATCGAACTCAGGTCTCCTGCATTGCAGGAAGATTCTTTATCATCTGGAGCCACCAGGGAAGCCCTTAGAATCACGTAGGAGCTCCTAATTTATTTTTATTGGGATGAGCATGTGGTTCTCTTCCTCAACCAGGATTGACAACTTCTGCCTTAGATAAATAGGTTAAAACGAGTGTGATTTCTAAGAATATTTTTGTTTCAAAATAAGTCCATTTGGCTGACAGGGGAAGTGTTTTTTTTGGAAGAGACCCCTGAAATTATACAACTAATGGTTTTCATTCATTCATTTATTCATTTATTCTTCATTCATTAAAAACCTACACTGTGCCAGACACTAGAGGTTGACATATGCTCCTTGTTTTCAGGGGGCTTATTATCTACTAGTAGGAAACAAAGTGCTCTAGTAAATATGAGGGAGTGCCATCTGTGGTATGATAGAGATGTGTATGCATGTATTATATCGAAACCAAGTTAAAGAACTATAATAATTCTTGTTTAATTGGAAGTTATAAGTGAAACACTATGTAAGTTATGTGTGTAGACTAACACCACAGTTCTATCAATAGAAAATGGAAGGTTGTTTAAAGTTGAGGTCAAATATGAGGGGACCTTGAAATGACAAAGACTAGTTCAAGTAGCTCAGTGGCAAAGAATCCACCTGCCAAAGCAGGAGAAGCGAGTTTGATCCCTGGTTAGGGAAGATCCCCTGGAGGAGGAAATGGCAACCCACTTCAGTATTCTTGCCTGGGAAATCCCATGGACGGAGGAGCCTGGCAGGCTGTACTCCATAGAGTCATAAAGAGTCAGACACAACTGAGCATGCATGCACACAAACATTGGTGTAAAAGAGAAAAAGAAAAACTCATATTGATAGATTTTTATTAAAATCATTCAGAATTAAAGGAAATGATAGTTAATAGAGTTACATTAAAAGTAAACAAGCAATAAAAATATATGATAAAGGGCCAATGGGACAGACCAAGAGTAGAACAGAAACAATTTGTAGGAAAGGAAAAAGAGCAAAAAAACTTAAGAATGTCTCATGAAGAAACCATAATCATTCCAAAATAGAGTTCAAGTATATTTAAGAATATCACAAGTTCATGATATATTAAAGGGAAGAAAAATAAAAGCAGAGTAATGTGTATAATAGAATGAAACTGGAAAATATATGCCATTACCAAAAACTCTATTTATTATTTACTGAAAATATGCTATGTAAAATATATCTTTTGTTTCATTTGAAAAACAATTTTAGGAGGGAGCAGACTGGAAATAAAACTTCTTAAAGAATTGCAAAAATGTCCCTATTTAAAATTTAGCATGAAAAACCTAGTAAAGATCAAAGAAAAGCCAACAGTGAAATCAAGCCAAACACACTGGAAGAATTTACTCAGTAAAGAATCTGATTATCTTATTCTTTATAAAATCCTACAAAATTCCACCATATTATAAGAAATCTTGAAATTATTCCTGTGGGGATCCAAAATTTCTCAGCTTGGCAATGACAACAGTATGATGGAAAGCATACTGAATATAGCACTCAGTTTAGTACTACAGATGTACCTCATTGCTGATAGTACGTTTATCTGCGTTAATTGCTCAGTCATGTCTGACTCTTTGTGGCCCCATGGATTGTAGCCTGCCAGGCTCCTCAGTCCATGGAATTCTCCAGGCAAGAATACTGAGTGGGTTGCCATTTCCTTCTCCAGAGGATCTTCCCAACCCAGGGATTGAACCTGGGTCTCCTACATTGCAGGCCAATAGCAATTTATGAATAAGACTTCTTCATTTTTGGTTATTATAACTGCTGTATTGTTAATAGAGTACAAGATTTTTGGTCATGAAAAGAAAGTTGAGTTAGACTGTCGTAACTGTTGTTTCACTGCTATATATATATATATATATATACACATATATATATATTCTTTTTTTTTTTAAGCAAAATATTTCAAAGAAGGAATCCCTGGCAGTCCAGTGGTTAGGATTTGGTGCTTTCACTGCTGGGGGTTCAGGTTCGATTCCTGGTTGGGGTACTAAGATGCCACAAGTCATGCAGCATAGCCAAAAATAAACAAACAGCAACAACAAATGTACCCAACACTGGCCCTCCCATGATGAAAGTGATCCGGTGTAAGCAAACTGCCAACCAAATAATGGACTGCCCCCCTGGGGAATGGTGCCATACTGGGGACTTGGTGTTAGTCTCCACGGACGGCTGACTGGACACTGTCTGGTAGGCATTGCCAGGCTGGCTTGATTAATGCGAGTCTGTGTTATCGCCATGACTACATTGTTCATGAGCCCACTGGGCAATGACAAGAATCTCTGGGGAAAGAAGTGAACTGGTAGCCACAGAATGGGCTATCCTATCCACCATCATGGTTTTACACAGCATTGCTTCTGAATAAGGAACTCACTTTATGACAAATGAAGTGTCTCAGTGGTCCCCCCTCATAGATTTCTATTCTTTACCCATCCTGAAGCAGTTAGCTTGATAGAATAGTGGAAAGTCCTTTTGAAGACAAAGTTAAATACAAGAACAGCTCACGGTCACTACTTTGTAGGACCGAGGCCAGGTTTTCCAGGAGGTGGTGTCCGCTCTACCTTGGTGACCAGTATATGGTGCTATATTTCCCTCTTAGCCAGAGTTCATGGGGGTCGGTCTAAGAATCAAGGAATGGAAATGGCAGGGGAACACCTCACTACTACCTCTAGTGATCCACTGGCGAGATTTTTGCTTCCTATCCCTGTGACCATAAGTTCTGCTCGTCTAGAGGTCTTAGTTTCAGAGGGAGGAATGCATCCACCAGGGACACAGCCGTGATTCCAAGAACTGGAATTGAAGACTGTTACCTGACCACTTTGGGCTTCTTAAGCCTCTGAGTTAACAGGCAGAAAAGAAGGTTACTGTATGGCTGGAGCAATTGATCCTGATTGCCAAGGGGAAATTGAACTGCTACAAGCAATGGAGGTAAGGAAGGGTGTGGCTAGAATTCAGGAGATCTGTTAGGGATTCTCTTAGTAACATAACCTGGGTTAAAGTCAATGGAAAACTAACAGTCTAATTCAGGCAGCTCTATCAACGGCCCAGCTGCTTCGTGAATGAAGGTCTGGGTCACTCTACTGGGTGAAAAACCACAAACGGTGCTGCTTCAGCAGTACAAATATTAAAATTGGAATTATACAGAGCAGACTAACATGTGCCCTGTGCAAGGATGACACGCAAATTCGTGAAGTGTCCCGTAGTTTTAGAACAAACTAGTGGTTACCAGCGGGGAGAGGAAAGCGGGGAGGGGCAAGATAGGGAAGGCGATGAAGTTGTATGAACTACTATGTATAAAATACATGAGCTACAAGAATATACTGTAGAGCACTGGGAATATAGCCAATGTTTCATAATGACCAGGGATGGAATATAACCTTGAAAAATTGTGTATCACTACACACAAACAGATCATATACCTGAAACATAATATTGTATATCAACTCTATCTCAGTTTTAAAAAAGAGAGAGAGAGAAAAGAACCACAACCAGCCAAGTTGCTTGGTGAGGATGAAAGGAATATGTAATGGGTAGTGGAAGAATACAGTTATCAATACCAGCTATGACCATGTAACCAGTTACAGAAATGAGGATGTAACTGTTATAAGGATTTCTTGCTTTTCTTTTGCTGTGAATATGCTTGTGTGTATACGTATGTTTGTGTCTGTATGTATGTGTGTATCTACCTGTCTAGTTTTGTTTTCTTCCCCCATCCCCTTATCGTATAACATAAAATGTATTAACTTTTTTAAGATTTATTCATTCATTCATTTTGTTTTTTGGCTGTGGTGGGTGTCTGCTGCTGCACGTGGACTTTCTCTAGTTGTGGTGATCAGGGGTTATTCTTCGTTGTGGTGTGTGGGCTTTTCACTGCAGTGGCCTCTTTAGTTTCAGGGCACAGGCTTGAGGTGTGCAAGTGTCAGTATTGTAGCCCCTGGTGTGTATTAACTTTAAGTCATAATATTTAAATATTGTTAACTTTACATCATAAAGTTATAAGAATATTAAGAAGAGTGAACATCACCCAAGGGTTTTGGATCCTCTTTTAGGGAGTTAGTGTGCTTTCAGCTGTACACAGGATGCCTGTGTGCTAAATCGCTTCAGTTGTGTTTGACTCTTTGTGACCCCATGGACTGTAGTCTGCCAGGCTCCCTCTGTCCATGGAATTCTCCAGGCAAGAATACGGGAGTGGGCTGCCATTTCCTACTCCAGGGGATCTTCCTGGCCCAGGGAGCGAACCCACGTCCCATGTATCTCCTGCACTGTAGGCAGATTCTTTACTGAAGCCCTGGGAAGCCCCACTGGAGCACATTCCCTTGTCTAATTTATGTTCTGCATTCTGCTGCCCCTCTGTTCAATGATCTCACTTAATTTTTATAAAACATAAATATTTATTCTATGCGAATGGTTTTCTTTAGGCACATTGTATCATTCATTCAACAAATATTCAAGTGCCAAGCATGAGCCACTTGATTTGTAAATTCCATTAAGATAGGGCTGTTGCCTGTCTTGTTTGTTACTTGGTCTCCAGTACTGAGAATAATGCTTTGCACAGAACAGGAACTCAATAAATTTGTAGTGAATTAATAAATGGAAAGAAGCATCTCCAATACCCCCGGTAATAATTTGTGCATTATCTCTGGCACTCCATGTCCAAAGGTTGTTAATATACACTTCCTAGTTGTGAACATAACAAGTCTTTTAATAATCATTAGCTATGGCAAAAAGGCGTTTTTTGTTTTTTTTTTTTTTTAGAAAAAAATGATGTTTTTGTGAAAGGCTTTGAAATCTCAGATGAAAAGTACAGGGAATCCTCATGATTTATTTCAAAAGTTTACTTGTTCATTGATTGGTTATGAGGCAGAACATATTTTTCTATGGAAACAAGGTTTTGCAAGGGGTTTAGATTCTCAGAGCTGCCCTAAAACCTATGACATCGAAAATAGCACAGTCATAGTAATAGAACATAACCATCGTATGTGTTTCTGAGGAAAACTAGAACTTAATCTGCTGTATTTGGAAAGGCACTCTGTTAAGCGTGTCTACATGAGAATGGTGAGTCTTGGGGTTAGTGGTTACATTGCAGAAAAGTATTCAAACTCACCGTGCTTGGTATTTTATCTTAGGATGGCAGTAGAGGTTGAAACAAACAACTAAACTCTTGAGAGGCACAGGGTTCATATACAAGGAAGTGGTGGTATTGTGGATGAAACCACTGTTAATGAGGAGAAAGTAAAAGCTGTATGCGAGGCTTAAAATAGAGAGGGAGAAGAGGAAACATGAGTGGGAAAAACTCTAGGGAGAGGCAAAAAGAGAAGGGAACTTCAGTCAAGTAAAAATCTTACCAGTTTTGGTGGTTGGTTGGCCCTGGACATATGTAAGCCGGGGACTGAGTGTATTAGAAAGTATCCAGTATTAGTAGTTAATTTTAAAACTTAGTCCAAAAGAAATACGAGATCTAAGTATTAGCTTTTCTCGTTTTGTAACAAAAGAATATGCTTAAGTAAAATATATAACACCGAAGGAATGTTTAAAAGTTGCTTTTATTAAATACTGAATACACACAAAATAATATTTCTAACAGGTGTGACAGCTATAAAGAACAACAAATATCCACATGCCTACTGCTCAGTGAAGATGTAGGAAATTAGAGTTTGAGGATGGGGCAAGAGAATAATTGCAATCTTTCAGGAAGCTGTGTGTCTGAAACTTCATAATCATCTTGGATAAAAGCTAAAAAAATTAAAACAAATAAGCCAAAAGCATAGGCATTTCATCAAGGATGTAGAAAACTTACATTCATAAATAATAGACTAATTAAAATATAACATTGATTGACCCTGTTAATGTTTTGAATAAAAACAGAGTGTTATACTTTAAAGCCCAAGAAATATTGCTAGAATGAGAGCTCTGTGGTGAGTAGCACTATTTGTCAAGTGGTCCACGTTTACAGAAGCCTGTTTCAAAAGAAGCAAAAAGATGGTTCTAAGGAAGAAGAGTCATTATTCAGATGCATTCTTTTTGATGAAGCTATTTTTCTGTCCTAGCTAATGCTGAATACAGACATTCCCCTTCACACCCAGGATTTTATAAAAATCTTGCATTTTAACTGAAGGAAGGTTTTTTCCCGTCTGAGTGTGCTTTAGCTCCCTGATACATGGGATCTTAGAAATTCCTTGAGTTGGAAACTGAGTCCTTAATACCATGTCCAGAATATTTTCATGAGAACATTCTGGAGATGGGTAGTGGTTGGAAACAGTGTGGATGTACTTAATGCCACTGAATTGTACACTTAAAAAAGGTTAAAATGGCAATTTTTAGATTATATCCTTACATGCTTTGTCACTCAGTCTTGTCTGACTCTTTGCGACCTTGTGGACTACAGCCTACCAGGCTCCTCTGTCCACGGGATTTTTCAGGCAAGAATACTAAAGTGGGTTGCTAAATAAAAAGATGTCACCAACCAACCAACCAACCAAATAACCAAGTGTTTAAGTAACACTGTTTATGGGTTTAGATTATGATCTAGAATCTACATCCTGTTCTAAGACTCCCTGTCAACCTACCCACATGAACTTTTGTGTTAAGTGAGATGAGATCAACACCTGACCAGTTCTTACTTATTAGAGTACACAGCTGTGCTGTGATTCTCATATTGTACTGTATTATTTTCTTTTTTATCATTCATTCATTCATTTTCACTTTCATATAGTACTCCATTGTGCAAAAATACTGTTGTTTATTCATTCATCTGTCATTGAATTCTACTGGAAATATACTTAGGAGTGGAATTACTGGGTCATAAAGCAGAAATACTCAGCTTTAATGGATATTGCAAAACAGCTTTTCAGTTTACATTTCAAGTTTTCATTTTCTGTTTCTAAAATATATAAAAATGCAATTGTATTGTAACAAACATACCACTCCTGGTGGGGGATGTTCATAATTGGGGAGCAATGTATGTGTGGGGGAGGGGAGTTTATGGGAAATCTCTATACCTGCCAATCAATTTTACTGTGAACATAAAACTGCTCTAAAATATTTTTTTAAAAAAACATTTGTATTTTGTAAATTGACCTTCTGTTCCAGAGATATTCTAAAACTTAATTCTAGCAGTTTATTGATTCTTTTGGATTTTCTACATAAACATTCATGCCATCTGCAAACAATGACAGTTTTTTCTTCCTTGTGTGTGCTCAGTTGTGTCTAACTCTTTGGGACCCCCTGGACTGTAGCCCACCAGGCTCCTCTGGCCATGGGGTTTTCCAGGCAAGAATACTGGAGTGGGTTGCCATTTCCTTCTTCAGGAGATTTTCCCAACCCAGTGGCAGAAGCAGCGTCTCTTGTGTCTCCTAGCGGGTGGGTTCTTTACTACTGAGCCACCTGGGGAACTTTTATTTCTTCCTTTAGTGATATTTACATCATTTTTCTTTCCTTACCACATTGACTAGAATCTCCTGTACAATACTGAATACAAATGATAATACTGGGCATTCTATTTCCAATTCTCTATCCCACTCTCTAGGAGAAGCTCTAAATGTTTCACCATTGAGTATGACATTTGTTATAGACTTTTTTATATATAATTAATTATATTGAGGAACTTCTCTTTAATTGCATTAAAAATGTCAGTAGTAATCTGTTCTGGCATAATTTACAGATAGCAAAATACGTAAATCCAAAGTGTACTACTCAGTGAAGTTTGACAAACCATTGTCAAAATGTAACCATGATTCAGATCAATATTTTCTTCAGTAAATACTTAGGAGTAGAACTGCAGGGTCATATAGTTAGTATAAGAGGAAGTGCCACCCTGTTTTCCAAAGTGTTTGGGTAGTCCTGCCAGTAATAAATGACTTCCAGTTGCTCCATATTCTTGCCAATACCAGGGACCGTTAGCTTTTATAATTTTAGCTATTCTAGAGGGTAAGTCCTGTCTCCCATGGTTTTAATTTGCTTTAGTTCCATGATGACTAATGACTTGGAGTATCTTTTCTTATGTTTATCGACCATTCACATACTTTTGTAAAGTTCCTTTATAAGTCTTTTTTCCATCTTATAACTGGATTTTTAAAAAATTAATTTAGAGGTGTTTTTTGCTTATTCTGGGTGCAGGTACTTTGCCAGATTTGTGTGTTGCAGATATATTCTCTCCATCCATGTACTACTTATGCACTTCCTCTGTGGTATTTTTTGATGAGAAGTTTATCATTTTAATGAAGTCCAATTTATCATTTATTTTTCTTTTCTGATTAGTGTCTTTGAAGTCCTGTTAAAAAAAAATCTTTGTCTACCCCAAAGTTTTAAAGATACTTATTAACCCCCCTTTTTTTTCTAGCAGGTTTATAGTTTTAGCTTTTACATCTAAGTCTATGATCAATCTGTAATTCATTCTTGTGTATAATGACATGAGGAAGGAGTCAATATTCATTTTCTCCATATTGCTATCTAGTTGTTCCAGTCTTATTTACTGACAAGACTTTTTCTTTGTTGAATTTGACAACTTTGTAAAAAATCAATTGACTGTAAATTTGGGGGTCTATTTCTGGATTCTCTATTCTGTTCCATTGATCTGTTTGTCTATTCTTACACCAATATTCAGTTCAGTTGCTCAGTCATGGCCGACTCTTTGCGAACCCATGGACTGCAGCACGCCAGGCTTCCTTGTCCATCACCAACTCCTGGAGTTTACTCAAACTCACGTCCATTGAATCAGTGATGCCATCCAGCCATCTCATCCTCTGCTGTCCCCTCCTTCTCCTGCCTTCAATCTTTCCCAGAATCAGGGTCTTTTCCAATGAGACAGTTCTTTGCATCAGGTAGCCAAAGTATTGGAGTTTCAGCTTCCACATCAGTACTTCCAGTGAACATTCAGGACTGATTTCCTGTAGGATTGACTGGTTGGATCCCCTTGCAGTCCAAGGGACTCTCAAGAGTCTTCTCCAAGACCACAGTTCAAAAGCATTAATTCTTCAGCACTCAGCTTTCTTTCTTTATAGTCCAACTCTCACATCCATACATGACTACTGGAAAAACCATAGTTTTAACTAGACAGACCTTTGTTGGCAACGTAGTGTCTCTGCTTTTCAATATGCTGTCCAGGTTGGTCATAACTTTTCTTCCAAGGAGCATCTTTTAATTTCATGCCTGCAGTCACCATTTGCAGTGATTTTGGAGCCCAAGAAAATAAAGTCTCTCACTGTCTTAATTATTGTAGCTCTCCAGTGATTATTGAAATCAGTAGTTTAAATTATTCAACCTGTTTTTGAGTTCATCTTGGCTGTTCTAGATAATATATATATATGTATACATATATAATAAATTTTAGAACTAGCATCTCAATTTTTCTAAAAAGATGTGCTAGAACCTTGATTGGAATTGTAATGAATCTAAAGATCAATTTGGGCAGAGCTGACATCTTAACAATATCAAGTCTACACATCTCTCCTTCTATCTAGGGCTTTGTAAATTTCTGTCAGCATTGTTTTTAGTTTTCAGTGTAGAGATCTTGGTTATCTTTGGTTAAATATTTTCATAAGTATTTGATGCTTTTTATGTTTTGTAAATGATATTTTGAAACGTCATTTTCTAATTGTTTCTTCCTAATATATAGAAATATAATTTATAATATTTCTGACTAATGACCTTGTATCCTGTGATTTTACATTTACTTTAATAGTTATAGGTTCTTTTGAATTTTTTATGTACACAGTCACATGAATAAAGATGACTTTACTTTCCTTCCTTTTCATTTTTTTACCTTATTTCACAGGATAGGATTTGCAGAGTCTAAATAACTTGCCTAAGTTTACACAGTTAGTAAGAGCCAAGATTGAAACTCATGTCAGCTTGTTTCCAGAACACCGTGGAATGAGTGAGGGTATATTAAAATTTTTGTTGCTGTCATTGCTAGAAAAAGCAGTTTGGGTCATATTTATTCAAGATGGTCTTGAATATAAGATAAAGAATTTGAATTGTATTCTACAGGTGATTAAAGATTAAGTGTCTTCAGGTGGGAAAGAAATAGTAGTGGTGATTTTAGTCTTGTGTGTAGTGTGGTTTGATGGGAAGCCCACATTTTTGATTCATTCATTTCAGAATCATTTATTGAGCATGCATTATGTTTTAATAATGTTATAGGTACTGAGGAAATAAGGATGAAGATAATCTGCTGCTTAGAGTAGTGGAGATTTTCAGTGATGGAGAAAAGAATTTTAGTGCAATCTCTTAGCCATGCTGCAAAGACAGCTCTATGATATTGCATAAATTAATTTCCTGGAAGCTCATTATTTTTATACATAAAAAGAGAATAATAATACACATAATGCTACTTTGATGAGAAATAAAAATATATGTAGTACACTTGACCTGTATCAGACACATTTATGGTACCTATATTTAAGGCATTTGGAGAGCGCATACAATAAGAATGAAATACCTAGCCAAACAATTGATTTTTTTAATAATCAAATGTCAGTCAGTTTTAACTGATTCCCTCCTTCAGTAATTACATCTTAAATATAATGATACATTTTTTGCTCTTATAATTTGAACACTGGGATAACTGTGCTATGCACAGATCTAGTCAACATAATAATACTATTTGTGTAAAGAACTTGAGAGTTAACAAAGCACATTTATTTATACCATTTTGTTTGAGTCTTCCAATAATCATACAGATGAGGAAACTGATGTATTTATTCACATGGTAAGAAGCAAAGCCCATTCATATGTTTTCCTGTCTATAATAGACCTTCTTACCACACTATATTCAGTTCAGTTCAGTCGCTCAATTGTGTCCAACTCTTTGTGACCCCATGGACTGCAGCACACCAGGCCTCCCTGTCCATCACCAGCTCCCGGAGTTTACTCAAACTCATGTCCATTGAGTCAGTGATGCCATCCAACCATCATCTGTAATATAGTGTACCACACCATATTCAGTTCAGTTCAGTTCAGTCGCTCAGTCGTGTCCGACTCTGCAACCCCATGAATCGCAGCACACCAGGCCTCCCTGTCCATCACCAACTCCCAGAGTTCACTCAAACTCATGTCCATTGAGTCGGTGATGCCATCCAGCCATCTCATCCTCTGTCGTCCCCTTCTCCTCCTGCC
>SJYQ01027103.1:239209-251812 GCA_006410935.1 Redunca redunca
GATGCTGCAGGAGGAGGGGCGAGGAGGGGCAAGGGGCGGAGGCTGGCCCAGCTGCCGCCAGCCCACAGCACAGAAACCCAGAAGTCGCAGGAACTCCGGAGGGCCGCGTCATCCGCAAATCAACGGATTTGGCTGTGGAGCCATCATGGGGTCCCCAGCAGCAGGTTCCCTTCCGAATTCTCTGTTTTGGTGCACACTTGACTGACCGTTTCTCAAGGAGATGCCAAGGATCAACTCCAGGAGCAGCCCCAAGCCCATCGCTTGGGCAGACCCTTGGCTGAAGCTGAAGTTCCAGAGGTGTGACCCTCAGATGAAAAATGCAGACCACACTGCCCCCAACTCTGCACAGAGCAGGAGAACCATGAGACGCCACTCACCCACCCACCATGCTGAGGGCCCAGCCTCTGGCGTGGCTCCCCATCACGTCCTGGGAAAGCTGAGAGCCCAGGGCACAGAGACGCTCTGCACCCAAATTCATGGCAGCTCCCTTGTCTCCCAGGATGCATTGCTTGTCATTAAAAGTAGGCTAGTCATCCCTTGCTAAAGGACAACATGAAGCTTGTTCCTGACTGTGAATCAGTTAATGCAAAGACGCCAGCCTTCTGCTTTTAATTGCAATATAGTTGATGTACAATATCATGTCAGTTTCAGGTGCGCTACATGGTGATTTGACGTGTGCAGGCGTCATGAAATGATCACCACTGTGAGTCTAGTCACCATCTGCCCCCATGTAAAGTCATTAGAGCATTGTTGACTATTTTCCCCATGCTGCACGCTGTATTCCTATGGAGTATTCATTTTATAACTAGAGGTTTGCACCTCTTAATCCCTTTCACTGATTTCTCCCCACCAGCTCCCCTCCCCTCTGGCAACCACTGGCTTGTTATCTGTATCTATGAGTCTCTTTTCACCTTGTTTTGTTTTACAAATTCCACATATAAATGAGATTATGTGGGGCCTTTCTAGGTCTGACTGATTTCACGTTGTCCCAAATTACAAGATTCCTTTGAGTGGTTGAGTAATATTCCATCCTATAGATATACCACATCTTCTTTACCCATTCATCTGTCGATGGACACAAATGCTGTTTGATATTCTTTGCTGTTTGCGTGTCACTGGTCTGGGATTATGAGTCCTGACTATATCGGGTCTGCACCCCTCCTGCCCGTCTCTCACAGCATCTTTTTTCATGTCTGTAGTTGTGAAAAGTCTCTCCTGGTGGACTTCAGGTTGTTTCAGATAGCTGCTCCATATGCTGTTGTAACCCGGGGACGTCCTAAGGGGAGGTGAGCACAGTGTTTCTCCACTCCCCATCTTGGCCGCCTTCCGCCCCAGGTGTCTTCTGGGCCAGCTCTGGTCCATGAAGAGTTTGGGGCCCCTCCCACATCGGGGGCTGCTGTCTCAGGAAACCCACCTGCCCGTCTCCCGCCTGCTGTATGATTTGTGTACAGGCTGAGGGCCCTGCACCTCGCCTCCACCATCTGCAGGGCGAGGCTCCTCGTGACCCTCACCCTCCATGAGCGCACCTCGTCCAGGTGTCGTGCCAGTTCACACAGCTTCAGATAGGCAGGCACTGGGCACTGTGGGCTGGACTGTGGAACCCAGCACTCACCGAACCGTGAGGGGCACAGTGCTCCTTAGGGATCAGTCCAGTTCAGTTACTCAGTCGTGTCCGACTCTGCGACCCCATGGACTGCAGCATGCCAGGCTTCCCTGTCCATCTCCAGCTCCCAGAGTTTACCCAAACTCATGTCCATTGAGTCAGTGATGCCATCCAACCATCCCATCCTCTGTCATCCCCTTCTCCTCCTGACTTCAATCTTGTCCAGCATCAGGGTCTTTTCCAATGAGTCAGTTCTTTACATCAGGTGATTGGAGTTGGAATTTCAGCTTCAGCATCATTCCTTCCAAAGAAATCCCAGGGCTGATCTCCTTCAGAATGGACTGGTTGGATCTCCTTGCAGTCCAAGGGACTCTCAAAAGTCTTCTCCAACACCACAGTTCAAAAGCATCAATTCTTTGGTGCTCAGCTTTCTTTATAGTCTAACTCTCACATCCATACATGACCACTGGAAAAACCAAAGCTTTGACTAGACAGACCTTTGTTGGCAAAGTAATATCTCTGCTTTCTAATATGTCTGGGTTAGTCATAACTTTTCTTCCAAAGAGCAAGAGTCTTTTAATATCATGGCTGCAATCACCATCTGCCGTGATTTTGCCCAGAAAATAGTCTCTCACGGTTTCCATTGTTTCTCCATCTATTTGCCATGAAGTGATGGGACCAGAGGCCATGATCTTAGTTTTCTGAATGTTGAGCTTTAAGCCAGCTTTTTCACTTTCTTCTTTCACTTTCATCAAGAAGCTCTTTAGTTCTTATTTGCTTTCTGCCATGAGGGTGGTGTTATCTGCATATCTGAGGTTATTGACATTTCTCCCTGCAAGCTTGATTCCAGTTTGTGCTTCATCCAGCCCAGCGTTTCTCATGATGTACTCTGCAGAGAAGTTAAATAAGCAGGGTGACAATATACACCTTGATGTACTCCTTTCCCTATTTGGAACCAGTCTATTGTTCCATGTCCAGTTCTAAGGTCCCCCTTGGGGATCAACATCCATGAAAGAAGCAGGGAGGAAGCGATCATGCGGAGAGTTGGAAGAAGCCTCTCCCAGCTCAGCGAGGAGCCCTGGACCACCAGCAGCCCCACAGGGTTGACCCATGTCAGAAGGAAATAGCCAGGCCTTTGCAGCCCACCTTGCTCAGACGCCAGGGTGGCTGCCCCAGGAGAGCATGACCTTGGCTCCGCAGAAGCAGATGCCTGGCAGCTGCACCTCACGGTGCTGAGTGGCAGGCCCTCCCCCACCACGTGGTGGGCCGCACCCAGCACACTGGGAATGCCCTCGCTCTGCAGTGAGAAAACAGGGGCCCAGAAATACCGGCCAGCATGCCCAGGCTCACACAGCTCGTTGGCATGAGGCTTCAGTCCCCAGCAGAGGGGTCCAGAGGCTCCTCCCTGGCTGTTCTGCATTTGAATGAGGACTTTCTAGCCAAAGTGTGGAAATAACCCCAGTCCATCAGTAGGTGAATGTGTGTGAGTGTGCTCAGTCGCTCAGTCGTGTCTGACTGTGAACTGCAGCCCACCAGGCTCCTCTGTCCTTGGGATTCTCCAGGCGAGAATACTGGAGCGGGTTCCCATTTCCTCCTCCAGGGGATCTTCCCGACCCAGGGATCAACCTGCATCTTCTGCATTGCAGGTGGAGGTGGATCTTTACCCACTGAGCCGAGTGGGAATAGGAAAGACTATATATATATATAGTGAACAGTATTCAGCCATGAGAAAAAAGGAAATACTGCCATTTGTGACAACATGAATGGACTCTGAGGGCATCATGCTAAGTGTTGGGTTGGCCAAAAGTTTATTCAAATTTTTCTGTAACAGCTTATGGAAAAGGGAATGAATTTTTTGGACTACCCAATAAACAAGCCAGACAGGGAAAGACAAACACTATATCGTCTCACTGATAGGAGGAATCTCAAAAGCCAAAAGCACAGAAACAGAGATTAGAATGGTGGTTACCAGGACCTTGGGGGCAGGAGAAATGAGGAGACACTGGTCAAGAGTACAAACTTCCAGTTACAGTAAAAATGAAAGATGAGGAAATGAGATCATGCCCATATGATGGTCTGCTCATGGGTATGCCCATCAGCACCGCCTGTAACTTTATTATAAAAGATGATTTGTATTCTGTCTGAGGCTGCATGGGGATAACAAAGCTCAGGGGAGGACACTGCCTAGCAGGGTAAGAGGTGGCCCTGTCCATTAGCCATTGGAGATGAGAACTTGGATTTCCTCCACTTGTCTATGAAATGAGAAGGTTAAAGTTGGGGATACTTCCAGGTCTAATGTCTGGACGCTCTGGCCTTGTCATCACTGCTCTTGGAGACAAACCTTGCTCTGGCCTCAGGGTCTGGCAGGAAGACTGCCTGGTGAGCGGGAATAGTAGTTCTCCAAAGGGGAGCAGATCCCAGGTGAGAGTGCCCGGCTTGGCTGTAGCGTGAAGGGAAGAGTGGGATGAAGCTGGGGGGGGCGGTGGGCTCTAGGGGGACCCTGAGAGCCCCTAGCAAGGTCCGCACCAGGAGGTGTCACATCTCACTCACTACAGCTATCAGACTGCCCTGGTGGTGGGAGGGGAAGGGAGCCCCAGGAGACCACTGCACCGGCCCTGAGTCCAGACCCCTCAGCTGCACTGGGAGAGCCCGCCTGGGGGCCAGGGCTGCTCTTGGGTGCCCTCCAGGAAATAATGGAGGCCAGGGAACACGCCTGAAATGGGGGAAATGTGACCTTTTCTAGGAAAGAGAAAGCGAGTCCCCAAAACCAGACTTAAACTGAATAAGGGTGCCACATTAAATTCCTAGCCAGCCAGTTCTAGGGCACCCAAGACGGCAGAAGAAGCCACCCCTGGGTCTGTAGGTAGGGGCACCAACACCAGGCAAGTGCTCGCTCGCTTTCCTTTGCTACTTTTCTGAAAGAAGGAACAATATCATAATCTTAAATAGTCTTGATTCCGAAAAACATGCCTCTGTCTCTGGAGGATGCCCAGAGGCTCGGCGGGCAGCAGATGCCAGCTCTGCTGCGGCTCTCCCCGGGCCCAGGCCAGTCCCGCTGGTCCAGGACTCAGGTGAAGCTCACAGAGACCTGTGATGAATGTGAGTGATTCCCACCTCGACTCCGAGAGCCCACCCTCAGTCTGCTTCCTGTGTGTCTCTCACCAGGTAGACATTATCTTCTCTCTTTTACAGACTGAAACATCTAGTCTCAAAGAGGCTAAGATCCTGAGCTTGCAGCCAGAAGGGATGAAACTGGGAGCAGACCGGTGACCATGACCCTGTGCTGAGGACGGGCTAGCAAACAGGACGGAGAGCAGAGAGCCCCACCAGCGCACCTGACGGCCTGGCAGAGAGGACCAGAGCATCCCAAGTCAGGCAGGCAAGGAGGGCCCCCAGGAGCATCCTTGAGACGTGGGCTTTGCCTCAAAGTGGGCGTTTGTGTCCCTCCTGGCAAGCTGATGGGGGCTGGGGGGAGTTGGTCTTGCTTACGCGGCCAAAGATAGAGAAAACAGCAGGCAATCATCACTACCATTTTACAGCTGAGGGAGCAAAGTCAGAGGATATAAATAAGCAGTTTGCCCAAATTCAAACAGATGGAATTCCGAGTCCAAAGCCAAGATCTTTTGTGCCCTCATTACCAAAATTGGAATTATTGTCCATGTTCCTCTTACCTCATGGCACTGCATTAAGGATCCAAACGAGGCCCAATTGCTGTGTGTTTGCATGAACAAGATGGAGAGCGTGATCTGGTGCCCAGCGTAGTAAAGTGGATTCACAACCGGCTAGGCAGTGCTGATCAATGAGTTAATATCTGCCTAGGAGAGAGCGCTGATTCGGTGCTGGCTGCAAAGCGTTGCACTTGACCTGACCTAGAGCATCATTTCCCCGACACTTGAGAGATCAAATCTATAGGCCAAACAGCACGGGGAGGCAACTTTTGCTATCATTCTCGATTACAGCACAGGGCTCAGGAAGAACAAGCCAGGTTGAATGACATGAAACCAAATAAAATTCAACAGGGATGCATGGAGAGCTCTGTATTTAGGTTTTAAAAAATCAATTATACAAGCACAAGATGGGAGGGATGTGGCTTTACAAATGTTTGCATGGGAAAGCAGGAAGGATTAATGGCCATGGTATGACCCAGTGGCGAGAAGAGAACGGATGCTCTGGCTGCAACCGGCTTCCAGATGGAGGGATGTCAGCCTTGGAGCAGGATGGTCCATTACGGCACTGCCTTGTCAGGGGGAATTAGCATCATGGACTGGATTCTAAGGCAGGTAACCACGCCAACAGAGAGCCCAGGACGACCATTATTTGAAGAGCAGTGTGTGTAATGGGAAGGTTCGTGTGAAGCTGGGACTTGGGGAAGAAGGTCACCAAGGTGGTCTTCACATGGGGGAGGGACAGACATCTGTCCCCTCGGTGGGTCCAACTTTCAGAGGCCGACAGCACATCGACACAATGAGGAACTATCTGAACACCATGTCCCCTAAAGGCTGAGAAAGTCTTGGACTGGAAACCTGCAGGAAAAGTGGGTGAATCACCCAGCCCGAGTAACACAGTGGATGTCTCTGCACTGGGAGGGTGTGAGCCCCAGCTGCATCCTCACAAGGGGCCCACGGAGCCCTGGGGGCCCCATGGCCTTTTGGGGAGGCTGGAGTGGGTAGACCAGCAGCCCGAGAGTGGAACTCCATCTATGAAAGCAGTCCCCTCTATCCGTTTTCCACACTCAGCCCTAAGATTTATTTAACTCGAACAAATTCTCTCTGGCTGAAAATGCTGCTCGAAAACCACTGCTCTGGATGGTCAGAAAGCCCAACCAGGACCAAATCTGCTCCAATGAGTTTGTCCAGGGAAGCACCCGTGAGACACGGCCCTTGGATAAAGGGGGCACTGGCATTCCTCCTGGCGTGCTGGTGGGAGTCTGAGGGTGCCGATCTTGCTTACATGGCCAAAGACAGAGAAAGCGAGAGGTGATTCTCATCACCGTGCTACCGACGGGGAGCAGAGCAGAGGGTACCAGCCAGCGAGTTACCCCCATTCAGGCAGGGGGATCTCACAGTCCACAGCCAAGGTCTTTCCTGCCCTCATTACCAGAACTGGAACTGCCGTCCACGCGCCTCTTTCCTCGCGGCATCCATCCTGTGAGTTTGCTGGCTCTTCCGGCTGATCTGTGAAACAGGGCTCGCAGTCTATTTTTGTTAAAGTTCAGGGAAACTGCACTTTCTAACAGATATAAGGTTGTGATACTGTGGAGAAGATGAAGATCTTCCAATGAGGCGACCCTGAGGTTTATTTTATGCTATGGGGTTTGGCCTCCTGGTGACACTCACAGCTCATGTGGAATGAGGCCAGGACCCCGCTCCAGCCGTGGCCAGAGCAGCGGAGACAGTGGAGTTCCAGAAAGAGCTCCATGCAGGGGGAGCTACCAGCTGCGGGGGGAGGCAGGCTGTGACCCGCACACCCGGACAGGCCACCTCAGGCTGGCCGCACCCGGCTTAAGTCCGCCTCTGGCAGCGACAGCCTCTTCTCCCAGTGAAGGTTAGAAGGGGACTCTGGAGCTCCCACCCGTCGCTGAAGCTGTGGCCCTGGCCTCGGAGAATACCCAGTGTCCCTGGCAGAGCAGCAGTGGCCACGCCGATGAGTATGCGGTGAGCTCAGTGCTCAGAGCGGAAGGGCGAGGGCGGCTTGTGTGAGTCCTGGTGCACGGGTCACAAGTCTGCAGCACCCGCTGGGAGATGTCACGGTGGTGAGGAGAGGTGGGCACCCTCGGAGAGCAGAGTGTGGGTGAAGACCAGAGATCTGGGGGACAGGGTTCTGATAGGAGCAGAAGGTATACCCCGGGGACAACAGGGAATGCTGCCGCAGACTCAGCTCATCTTGCCCACTGGGTGTCCAAGCAACTGGGAACAACCGCAGGGGCTTGAGCAGGGGTGAGGTGCAGAAGTGGGCTGAGGCGCTCAAAGGGCAGCCCACAGCTTGAGGAGGTGCCTGCACCAAGAGAAAGACACGAGACACTGAAGCCAGGGGTCCGGGCTTGATCTGACTGCCTAGGAGTCTTCCCATCCACCTAATCAATGGCCTTGGCTGCTGGAGTTCGGCCAAGGGAAGGAGAGTCTTCACGCAAAGAACAGTCAGACTTTGTGCACCCCCAAAATGTTGACGTCTTAGCCCCCAGCGCCTGTGAACACAACCTTACTTGGCAACAGGGTCTTTGCAGATGTTCAGGTTAAGATGAGATCACTGTGACAGGCCTTTATAGAGCAGTGGGATGTAGACACAGATGGACACACAGGAAGAATCTCGAGGAAGGATGAAGGCAGAGATCAGGGTGATGTTTGTACAAGTCAAGGAGCACGAGGCTTGCCAGGAGCCAGCAGAACGTGAAGAAGAGGCAAGGACCAGCTTCTCCCGCTCAGCCCGGGGAGGGGATCAGCTCTGCCAACACCCTGAGCTCGGTCTTCTAGCCCCAGAACCTAGAGTGAACACATTCCTGCTGTCTAAGGCCCCCGGTCCCATTCCTTTCTTTTGGCACCTCTAGCAAACCAACAGGAGCACTCTCACTGTCCATTGCCAATCAAGGGGGGTGTCCCTGACCTGGCCCAGAACTGCCGTAGTTTACACACACAGCATCCACCCCCTGGGAGCTCCTGAGGGCCCCGGGCTGAAGACCCACCAGGGGAAGTCAGACCCTGTGCAGTCTGGTGCTGTTCTTCCTGTTGGTGACCACTGCTGGGTTTGGTTTTGTTTTGTTTTGTTTTTTTTCTGGAAAGGTAAGAATCGGTGTTTTAGGGCAGGCAGGGCCCCTTCTGGATTTACAATGGAGTCAACCAAGGTTCAGAGACAACCCCAGCTGCTCCCTCAGATAAGCTCACACAGGCAGGAGGAGATCCGTCAGCCCTGACTCTGGAAACGTCCAGAGATGGGAAGCGTGCTCATTTCAGAACTCTGGCCCCCGTACCATTTAGTTATAAACGCCGCAGCTTGGTTGCTCGTAGCCACACAAAAGTGACTTTTAAAAACTTAAAAATGTTCACCTTTTTAAAATAAGAAACATTTTACAAAGATTCTAACCGTGGTCATGGAATTATGTTTCGCATATCACCAAGGTTCCCAGTCAAGTGGCAAGGGACGATTTCCCACCTCCATCATGCTAACCCATAATGTTGAGCTTTTGCAGCTCTATACCAGCCTTAGGCACATGACTGTGCTAAAATCTGAAACAACACAAGGAAAATTCAGGAAGCCCCCAATCCCAGCAGAGCCGTGGAATGGATGCCTCTCACTCTCCTGGCCATGTGAGCACACGTGCTATTGGCTGCAGTTCTTGTTCGAAAAGAGTGGAGGTCAACCTGGAAGGTTCGCTTCAGGGAGGCTGGGATGCTCACTCCAGAACAGGAACATAAGTCATGCTGCCCTGGCTTGAAACCGTGGACCTCGCGATAACCAGCACTCATCATGAGAGTGTCTGACACAGAAGTCCACCTGGAAAAGCCACTCTCCCAGAGATCAAAGTCCCAAATTCCTTCCCTCATTTGTTGAACCATCTGTTCACCCAAGAAGTGTTTCTAAAGCACCTACTTTGTGAGAGACGCTGCAACGTGTGCTCACATTCAGTTGCTTCACTCGTGTCCAGCTCTTTGCAACCCTATGGACTATAGCCAGCCAGGCTCCTCTATCCATGGAATTTCCCCGGCAAGAGTGTTGGAGCGGATTGCCATTTCCTCCTCCAGGGGTTCTTTCTGACTGAGGGATCCAACCTGCGTCTCCTGCATCGCAGGCAGACTCTTTACCGCTGAACCACCAGGGAAGCCCCTAACGTGTGCTAGTGCTAAGCAATGAGTGTGACATCACCCCTACTCTGGAAGAAACTAAGATAGGCCAATGATGTCAGGCCAAGGATAAGTGCCTGTGTAGCACAGACCGTGGCACAAACACACAGACAATGATTTTAAGAAACACTTCTGGGGAAAAGTGACATTTACATCAGACTTTGGAGTAGGAATAAAACTGTATAGGTATGAGGTACAAGGAAAAAGATTCGAGGACCAGAGACCAGCACATGCAAAGCTCTGTGTGTGTGACAGGAATGGGGAATTCAGGCAAAGGCAACCAAAAATTCCTTGTGCCACAGTGGGGCTTGGGTAGACAGGGAGCTCTGGAGGCAGGGAGGGAAGAAGGCCAGGTGTGGGTTACGGACGTCCTTGTCTGCGGTATTCAGGAGATTGCACTTAATCCCATCCTCCCTGGAGAGACATTGAAGGTTTTGTAACAGGAGAATGGCATGAACCAATATCGCCTAAAAGCCAAAGGTGTGCACACACTTTTGCAACAAATTCAACTGCGAAAATGAATGCACACTTGCTCACAGGGGTTTCTCTGAGTTCCCCAAACATGTGTCTTCGACCTCAACTTCAAACTCACAACTTATCGGCGTCACCAAGCCCAGTTGCTGGCCACACACCAGGGACACCTCTTCTTTCAAAGACTCCCTCCAGATTCTCGTTTGTTACTCTAACAGTCACACATGTTCCGTGGGCGTTGTCCTCCTTCCCAAGAATTCTACATGGGGGACAGGTTTTAAATAAAATAAAAATTCCTCTTGCTTCTTGCAGATTGGACTTGATTAAATATTCCACTGATAAAGGGTAAGCAAATGTCAGCTTCAATATCATAAAAAGAGAAATGAGAGTTCATACAAGCAGCAAAGCAAACAATCCATTTTCATACTTTATTAGAAACACTTCCTGCCATAATGACTACATTATTTTAAGCAAGCAGGTGGAAAGGTGTTCTGTGTGTGATATCTTCAGATATCTTTATTTTTGAAAATGTTCTCTCTCCAGTATTTAGACAGATGTTTTATTCTCTGTGATAGAGCTACGACATGAGATGCTGTCATTTCAGCCACTACCTGAGCCCTTCCGTGAAGGTCATGGCCTCTCGATGCTTCCCCATCAATGTGAGCCCATTCCATGCTCTATTTTTCTGCTCTGCACAATGTGAAGATTCTGGGTACAGATGGCAGAATTCACTGCACACTTTCCAGTGTTCTGCCAAAATCCACAGCTCACATTCCAAGTATGCCTCTCAATTTTTCCTCTAGAGTTTGCCAGCCACATAACTGTAACGTAGCATCTACAGCCGAGATGTTTTAAAAAGCAGGGACCGTCACTCTTCTCTAACATCTGCACCACTTTGGAAACTACTGGCAGCTAATCTTGAAGAGGAGATTCTCAGAGCCCTTCTGTCGTCTCTTACTAGCTATCTACTGCTGTGTAGCTGTGTCACCACGAACGTGGTGGCTTCACACCACACGCGGGCATCATCTCACCGTTTCTGTGGGCGCAGCTTAGCTGGGTTCTCTGCAGGGCTGCAGTCAAGGCTTTGGCCGGGGCTGGCGTCTCATCTGAAGGCGTGACTGGGGAAGGTGCTGCTCTTGACCTCACATGGTCATCAGTGGTCTCCATCTCCTTGTGGCTGAAGCACAGAGGACCTCAGTTTCCGTTGACAGAAGCTGCCCTCAGCTCCTGGCCACGTGGCTCTCTCCATGTGATGCTCACAATAGGGTAGTTTTCTTCTCCAGCCAGCAAGGGAAAGAGCCACTCAGCAAGGCAAATGTCATTAATTCATCATATGATCCGTGCTTCCCATCATCTTCACTGCATACTTTTGGGCAGAAGCATGAACAGGTCCCACTCACACTCCCAAGAAGGAGTGAGTACCAGGAGGCAGGGGCTTCCTGTCTGTCCCCAACACCTTCCTCAAATCTACTTATGTTCAATAGAGGACCTGAGCAGGGGGCACCAATTTAAACAGGAATTTCCTATGACGGGATTGAATGGCTTCCAATTTTTACAGTGTGGAAAAAAAAATTCATGTAGTTTAAGAAGCCATTTCTGCCTTTAATGTCAAATTCAGATGTTCATTCTTGTACATACTAAAATCCCCAGTCTATATAACTTAGATATTTGCAAATATTTATTAAGCATCTGCCAAAACCTCTGCAGAGACACCCTGGAACGTAGAAGACAGGGATCAAACAAGGCCTCAGCCTCAAGTTTGAAAAATTCATTGGAGCAGTGGACATTCTTTGAAATTTCCAAGTATATGAAGGAGATTGATTATTCTGCTTCTCTCTTAGTTTGTAGGCAGATAATTGGCAAGAGTACTTGGATCTGCAAAGTGCTCTCACCTTGCTCACATGGTATGTGGGATCACGTCAGGTTAGAGCAGACATGAGCATATAAATGAGACAATCAACACTTCCGTTTCAGGAAGGAAGGCAGAAAGAAAGATGGAACTTAAACAAAGAGAAGTTCTTCAAGCAAGAAGAGATGAAAGAAAATAGAAATTGCATACAAAGGGTCAGTGGTTCCCTGGTGGCTCAGATGGTAAAGCATCGCATGCGATGGGAGAGACTCAGGTTTGACCTCTGGGTTGGGAGGATCCCCTGGAGAAGGAAATGCAGCCCATTCCAGTATTTTCGCCTGGAGAATTCCGCGGACAGATGAGACTGGTGGGCTACAAGTCGTAGGGTCACAAAGAGTCAGACTCACCCACACATTGCAGTGACAGCAGGCTTCTCAGAAGACAGTGAGACCCACCCGTCCACGGCTGCTACACGGAGAGCTGCAAGCAAAAGGCAGAACTCTCAGCCAGAATTACGTACTCACAGAAACTGTCTTCTTAAGAGTGGGGATAACATAAACATATTTTCAGGTTAAAAAATATGGTTGGAAAGAAAAATATCCAAGAAAGAAATGCAAGAATGAGTGATGAACAAACAGAAGGCAAATCTATCAAGTATTATGTGAATTGACATTATTATGCCTAATTTGTGGGTTAAACAAGGACAAAATTTAAATATCTCCTATTAAAAATATATAAGCTAAAGGGGTCGTTAACATTTGTTCTTAGATACTTGTATTTTTCCAGAAAAGGAGTTTAGAAATTATGTTTAAATTGTCTTTAGTCTAAACATAATATTAATGCAT
>SJYQ01027103.1:251835-306582 GCA_006410935.1 Redunca redunca
AAATAGAAAGCAAGTGTACAATTTTGTAAATAACGTGAGCATGTCAATAATAAAAATAAATGTTCTTGGTTTAAATTCCCATTTAAAATACAGAGATTATCAGAGTAATTTTTAAATATAGATTTTGATACTCTTATGAGACATGTCTAAAACATAAGAATATGAAAAAGTGGAAAATAAAATGATGAAAAACTATAGCTAGGAAATAAAATAATATAAACACATTAGGGAGAACAAAGAGAGATGAACTGTATGTTGATAAATGTTCAATATACCAGGAAGACACAAATATCCTAAAACTCTATGCACAGTATGTGGGAACTTCACAAAGCTCAAGAATAATTATCGATAGCTCTCCGAATGGCAATATACATATCTATCCCCACAGTGAGGGTGTTCAACTTCCCTCTTTAATTTTAACGTGCTCCCATCAGCACAGCTTCTGTGATGCTGCACTGGGGCAGAGCCCCCGGGATGAGCCCCCAGGTTTTCCGCAGTTCCCTATCTCAGGGGTCTCCTTCCAGGCTGTGGACTAAGATTTTTCTCATTTTGCTTCTTATCTCTTTCTGCTTCTCAGAGATTCCTACCAGTTTCTGATTCACTATCTTTCTTGATTCTTTTTTCCAGTGCTTTAGCGGGCTGATTATTTTAAAAGGTTTTAAGGCACTTCGTGGCATTTATGGCAGTCCCCAAGTTGTAGAAATTTTCTCCTCGGCCCACCACGTGGCCCCTTAATTCTCTCTGTACTTTACCTGCTCATGGAATACACAGAGCAAAGTGCCAGTTTTGGATGAATTATAACAGAGATCAGTTCTTCCTAAATGGCTACTTTGGAAACCCATAGGAAGCCCAGAGCATTTCTATTGTATAACTTCACATCAATTGGAAAAGTCTCTAATGTTACGCTAAATTGGCAGCAAGGATTTTGAGGATGATTCAGAATTACAGCCGAAGTCTGATCCTCTTTCCAGTTCTTTTGATGCAAATCTAAAAAGTACAGGGATGACCTGACTGTTATCGAATCATTTCCAACAGCCGGAATGGTGCAACAAGGAGCTGGGTTTATCAGAATTGAGTCTTTACTTTCAGCACATTTTTCTTTTGACTTTTCTCCTGCCACATTTCATACAATTTCTAGAGAGTCAAAGATGAAGTTTCAAAGGTAAATTGAAGCCACTGAGCCTCATCTGTGCTTCCATGGGAGCGTGTATGTGTGTGTGGGTATATGAGAGAGAGATAGAAAGATAAAGTGTGTCCCATAAATACATTTTATCATTATTTGATGCTCTGTCTACTATTGAATCTATCAGCTTATCACAAACTTTAGAAATATAAGCGATGTTCAGCTTATAAGCTGTTTCAAAAACTCAAAATCCAAGTGCATGTGCCCACTCGCTAAGTTGTGTCGGACTCTTTTGTGACCCCATGGACTGTAGCCTGCCAGGCTCCTCTCTCCGTGGGATTCTCCAGGCAAGACTACTGGAGGGGATGACCATTTCCTTCTCTAGGGGCTCTTCTCTACCCAGGGATCGAATGCGCATCTCCTTCACCTCCTGCATTAGCAAGCAGATTCTTTACCACTGAGCCTCCTGGGAAGCCCAAAATGTAAGTAGGGATGTGCAAAAATGATGTTTGTTACTAACAGACTGGAATCCCCAAGACGATTCACCCCATTCATTGGATGAAGAAGCTTCATCCCAGAAAGGCTGAAGGGGAATTGAGTAGAAAGAAGACACTATCAGACATGTGTGCAATTAATCCTCAGCACCTTAGGTGGCTTTTCCAGACCTCTTTGGTTGAAAAATCTTTCCACAAAGGCTAGGAAGCCTAGAAATCAGGAAGTAGATTCTTAAAAATTGGGCAAAACTTAGAACTTAACAGGGAACCTAGTGAGACGCCATGGTGAGAAGCGCTCTAAGGCGCTTTGATTGGGGGTGCACGGTCACCCCTATCTCTCTGGTTCATGCACTCTTGGCTTAGAAACACACAAAATGCTGCTCGGGGCACACACTCAGGCAGCTCGGGGCACACACTCAGGCAGCTCGGCCCTGTTCTCTCCACAAGGCCCGGCATCTGAGGGGCAGGATATATTTACGATGGGGTTTTAAGCAATTTCCCCTGCCCCAGGGTCACGACTGGGGCTGCTCTCCAGGCCTCTCCTGGTTCCCATTTCACAACCTCCGCAGATCCCGCAGACCGCTGAGGAACGATGTGTAAATTTCACACAGCTCCCACGTTTGGGTTGGATGGGCATCTAAAACCCTGGTTGCTTACCCAGAATTTATCCAAATATTGCTAGTTGGACACTCTCACGTGATTGGCATTTCTCAAGAGACTTTCCTGGGGTTAAGCCCAACCAGAAGCAGTAAGTGGGCAGCCAATCAGGGAGTACAAAGGCACACATTTTTTTTTTTTTAACCATCAAGACTGAAAAAACACTCTTTTGAACCTCAGAAAAGATTTAAATTGGCTCGTACCATCCACAGAGATCAGAGTTCGCTCTCTACCTTTCCAGGACAGCACGTGGGTTTTACTAGAGTCAAAGAAGGACTAGGAGAGGACCTTTAAGAATGGCTGGACTTCCCATGAGGATGGAAGACTCGGGTTCCCAGGAGCAGCGCATTCCTCGCTGGGTATTCGATTCCATTGCTGCTATAACAAACGACCACAAACTTCGTGGCTGAAAGCAACAGAGTTATTTTTTCGGTTCCGAGGTCAGAAGTTAAGATCAAGTCTAAAATCAGGGCTGCACTCCAGAAGACGCGTGGAGAATCCCCTCTGTGCCTTTCCCAGCTCTAGACCCATCTGCGTCTCAAGGCTCAGCCCTTTTCTGAGTCATTCCAACCTCTTGCTTGTCAACTCTCCTACTAACAACTCAAATCCTCCTGGCCCTCTCTGATGGACCCTTGAGATAATAGCATTCCCACCAGGGGAATCCAGTATAATCTGACCTCAGGATCCTTACCTTAATCGTATCGGCAAAGTCCCTTTTGCTACCTAAAGTAATGCTGATTGGTCCTGAGGATTCAGTTCAGTTCAGTGACTCAGTCATTTTCTGACTCTTTGCAACCCCATGGACTGCAGCATTCCAGGCTTCCATGTCCATCACCAACCTCGGAGCTTGTTCAAACTCATGTCCCTCGACTCGGTGATGCCATTCAACCATGTCATCCTCTGTCGCTCCCTTCTCCTCCTGCCTTTAATCTTTCCCAGCATCAGGATCTTTTCCAATGAGTTAACTATTTGCATCAGGTCCCAAAGTATTGGAGCTTCAGCTTCAGCATCAGTCCTTTCAATGAATATTCAGGACTGATTTCCTTTATGATAGACTGGTTTGATCTCCTTACAGTCCAAGGGACTCTCAAGAGTCTTCTCCAACACCACATCTGAAGATTAGGACACAGATATATTTAAGGGGCGTTATTCAGTTCGGTTGTAAAGAATTCGCTTGCCAATACAAGAGATGCAAGAGATGTGGATTCAGTTCCTGGGTCTGGAAGATCCCCTGGAGAATTCTGGAAATTGCAACCCACTCCAATATTCTTGCCTGCGAAATGCCATGGACAGAGGAGGCTGGGGGACTACAACCCACGGGGTCTCAAAGAGTCGGACAAAACTTAGTGACTAAGTAACAAGAACAACAATTCAGCTGACCATAGTTAGTGTCTCCTTAACCAAGAAAATCTAGATTTGAAAACCAAGACAATTGCCTTCCTTGGTATCTATCCAAAGGAATTAAAAGTTATTTCCACACAAAACCTGCACACAATGTTTATAGCAGCTCTATTGATAGTTGCCAAAACTTGGAAACAAGCAGGATGTCCTTTAGTAGGTGAAGAATAAGCTGGTACATCCATGTAACAGAGTATTATTCATCAATAAAAAGAAATGAGATATCAAACCAAGAAAAGTCATGAAAGAAACTTAAATGTATATTTCCAAGTGAAAAAAAGCCAGTCTGAAAAGGCTACAAATTATTTGATTCTAACTACATGACATTCAGAAAAAGGTAAAAATCACGGAGATGGTAAAATGCAGCGGTTGCCAGGGTTTGGAGGGAAGAAGGAAGGACGAATAAAGGGAGCATGGAGGATGCTTTAGGGCAATTAAATGGCTCCACGTGATGCCATAGCCATGAATACGCATCATTATACACTTGCCAAAGCCCCTAGAGTGTATGGCAGCAAGAGGCAACCCTAATGTCAACCGTGGACTTCGGGTGACAATGACGTGTCCCTTTAGGCTCAACAGTTATAACAAACGCACCATCTGCCGGGGGTGTGAATGGTGGCGAGGCTGTGAATGGGTGGGGATGGGTAGGTGTAGGGGAAGGTGGGACATCTCTGGGCCTTTCCTTCCATTTTGCTGTAAGTCAAAAACTACTCTAAAATATTGTCTTCATTTTTTTAAGAAAAAGCTATTACCAAAATATTCTATATTTACCTATGTTAATGTTGACAATAGTTCAAGGTCCACGGCACTTTCTTTGAAAATGTAGTATATAAATAGAAGTGGTTTTCTTTCCAAAGGACAGTATGCCATAATATCAAAGTAGAGAAGAAAGGAAGAAAAAGCTAAAGTACAAACCCTGACAACGTTCTCCTTTCGGAAGCAGGATAAGGGCTGAGACCCAGAGCCCGGGCTGGAATGCGGAGCCCTGGAGAGGTGGTCCCCTTGCTGAGGCTCAGGATGGGACTGGGGTGCAGGGGAGGCAAGGCTGGTGCAGGTGGGGAAGGCAGGAGCTCTGACTCCTTGGACCTGACACCTGGCTGAAGGCCATCGTCACTGCCACGTGGCTTGGCAAGTCTGGGAGAAGCAGTGCCCTTGCACCCAGGGACTTTCAGTGTCTGTCTCTCTCTGGACCCAGGCCTGTTCTTCCTCAGCTCTAGGGGGATACCCACCACCCCCTTGGGCCTTGGTTTCTTCTGCACAAGGAAAGGCGAACATAGCTTCTCTCTAGTTTCTGCGGTATCCTGGGAAGTGAGGGGGTGCCTCTATGGGGCAGAGGGCAGAGTCACATTTAAGATCCCAGGATTCCCCCAGGAGTCACCCTCCTGCCCTCGGGTAGCCCACTGCAGGCATGGGGAGCAGAGCATTCCCGTGGGGACAACAGGTGGATTACCGAGACTGCCGCTTGTTACCGTCTCCACGGAGGAAGGCTGCGCTGACGCCCTGCAGGGCCAGCAGGCACCTGGCCTTCAGCATCATGAGCGTGTCTGGGAAACAGGAACAGAGCCTGGTGGCATGAACCCTCATCTTCCCACCTCACACTCCAGATGACACGGGGTTGGAGGGGGGTCAGGGGATCAGCCCTCCAAGTCAGAGAATGCCAGAGCTGGGCCCATGGAGACCACCATATGTCAGGCCCCGAACCAATTAACAGGAGGATAGAGGAAATATCAACTTTAAATGTTAATCTATTTTTTAAATTTTATTCTTTTTGTACCAAATTGGTACTTTTCTATAAATATCTTCTGTATTTGGCAGACTTGGGTTGGCATGGCACGTCGTGTTTAAGCTCCTTGAACACCATGGACTCCTCAGTGTGAGTGAGTGTTGGAGGCTTTAGCAATTACAGATGTTTGTGTGACTAGTTATTACTATTTGATGGCAGGAGAGGGGTGAGTGAGGCTCATCTCCTTACTCTGCTGTGTTTTCCTCCCAATACTCCTTTTAAAAGGATAGGTGCAAAACATTAAAAAAAAATTACTGTTGCTGTTGAGTCGCTGAGTCGTGTCTGACTCTGCGACCCCATGAACTGCAGCACACCAGGCTTCCCCTGTGCTTCCCTGTCTCCTGGAGTTTGTTCAGACTCCTGTCCATTGAGTTGGTGGCGCTATCCAACCATCTCATCCTCTGTGCCCCCTTCTCCTTTCGCCTTCTGTCTTTCCCAGCATCAGGGTCTTTTCCAATGACTTGGCTCTTCCCATCACGTGGCCAAAGTACCCGAGCTTCAGCATCAGTCCTTCCAATGAATACTCAGGGTTGATTCCCTTCAGAATTAACTGGATTAAAAATAAATACAGACACAGAGAAGCTAGCATTGCCCATGGGCTTCCCAGGTGGCTCAGGCGTAAAGAATCTGCCTACAAGACAGGAGATACAGGAGGTGCGGGTCATTTCCTGGCTCCGGAAGATCCCCTGGAGAAGGGAATGGCTACGCACTCCAGTATTCTTGCCTAGAGAATCCCAGGAGAGAGGAACCTTTCAGGCTACAGACCATGGAATCACAGAGTCGACTGGGGAACTGAGCCATGTAACCTTGCCCAGAGCATCCCCGAGCCTGCACAGGAGCGGGCGTCTGGTCGCCCAGCTCTGAGCTCAGGCAGGGAGCTACCTGCAGCCTCCAAGATGGCAGACCGTGGCGGACTCCCAAAGCTCATGACAAACCCTCTCCTGGGGTCCAGCCACCACTTCTTTCAGAGCCCCAGGGCTGCGGTGGTGACCACCTGCCCAGGACTGGTTAGTAACAGCAACACGCACTGGGGCTGCGGTGGCGGGGTGGGGAGGGGGTCTGTCTCGGTGGTCTATCTTGCCATCCGATGTCTTGAACTTTATTTTTGGATCTGAGGCCCAAATAAGCCCAAAGCTTTGTGGTAAAGCTGAGCTCCCAAGGCAGAGATCCAGAGCCCAAGACAGAGGGGCCCCGCTGAGCCCACATTCCGCCCCCCAACCCCGTCTCCCTCCACAGTCACGTTGACATGAAACATTAAAAGGACAGCCCCGCCTAGGTGGCCCGTGGCGTGCCCACGCCGGCAGGGGGGAGCTGAGGCGTCCCTCCGCGTCCGGGCTGGCTGGCCCAGCAACGCCGCCGCCGCCGCGGCTCCTACTGCTCTGCCTCGTCCTCACGCGGCTCGGGAGCTGGATTACAAAATGATTTGTGTGAGTGGGCGTGAAGGAGAGGGCTATTTGACTTCAGGAAACAGCCCTGCGAGTTGGGAATGATATATGAAATGAAACATCCAGGGCCAACGCACAGTCGATACGCGAGGTACCACAGGCTGGCCCCGCTGTGCCGAGCCGTTGCCTCGTAACCAGACACACAGACGTTCGGCTCCATCAGCAGCAGCCTCCCGGAAAACCGCAGCAAGCCCCTAAGTCGCAGATAAAATATAGCCGGCTAACAGGCGTGCTGTTAATTAGCTGGAGAGTGAGGAGCGAGAGGGGTGAGAAAGATGGATTTGCACACACACACACACACACACACAAATATCTGGCTCCTTCTCCTCCCCTCCCGAGTCACACCACCCATCTGACTTCCGAAAGGCCAAAAATCAACCCAGCCATCTTTGTTACAAATGCTGAAATTGAGCTTGTTATCAAATTTTGAAAGGCTGAAAAACTGCAGTGAGCTATTTTAGACTCCTTTATTCCAGCTGTAAAATCAAAGAGAGATGATTATGGAGAGTTCTTCAACAGAAAAAAAAAAAAAAGCACAACTGGTTTTGAATATTGTTAAAAATCCTTTCCATAGAAGTTGCCTTTTTTAAAATTTTGGGGGCATCTCACAGTTATTTCCCAAACTCTACGGGTGACCAATAGATCTGGGTCTCCCGATTGTGGGCCCGGCTGGCTTGATGGCCGCAAGCCTTCCTAATTCTTTCAGTTGCGGAAACAGCATTCACAAAATGTGGCCTCATCTACACTGCAGCTCCAAAGGTAAAGATTTTATGTTTTTACCAAAAAAGCCAAGACAAGCCCAGGGCCTCCAACCAGAGTCTATCTCCACCATGAAAGCCAGGGTCCTGGCCACACGCTATATCATCATGATTTAAAACATCAAAATGCTGCCAGATAATTAGCAGATGAAACTCACAGATTTCAGTTGTATGACTGAGATTAAATAAGCCATTTATGGACTTCAGAAAGAGAAGAGGCTAAAATGTTTTACAGTGTAGTTTAAAAAAAAAAAGTCATTGAGTGATTCCCTCGTGTGAATATTTCCTAATGTCAGAAACAGGGTGGATGACACAGAAATCATAAATCCAATTGATAAGTGTTAAAAATCACTTTAGCCTGCCATCTTTGTAGAAATTCAATAAACTTGAAGAGAGGACTTCTGGATCTACCTTGGCCTGGACCAGTGAGTGAAAGCATTTAAGCTGCTCTTCTGAAGGCCACCGGTCTCCATGGGAATTGCATTGTGTTCTTTGATAATCGGTTATTTTCTAAATGCTTGCTTTATGCAAGACCTAGTTTCTCATAGATGCCAGGTGTATGTATGTTACATGTATATATGCCCTCTTGTGCATTGCACCCTGGACCTGGGCACCTGCCTTGCCATCACCATACTCACAGAACCATTGGAATTTTAACAACCGCCACCAAAAACAGGGCTTCTGAGGCCTTTTTCGTTTTCCCGTCATGTTAGACAGCACTTGGTCTGTGTTTCTGACATGTGACTCGGCAATTACCTCCTAACTAGCAAGCCAGACGTGTGCTAATAAAAGCCATGGCCTGAGTTTTCAAACCAGTGGCCCAAGAGGAAGACCCAAAGACACCCCCGAGCCGTGCGGTCACCACTGCTCCTAGAACAATGAGGGTTTGTGTTTGTTCATCGAAGGAAAACAAGTACAATTTTGCTCCAGTTATCGGCCAGCTTTTTAAGTAAGAGGCTTCAATATAAAACCAAGCTAGATTTTCTGCCTAGCTCTCCCAGGTGAGTTGTAAGCTCAGTCTGTACGGAGAGGGGTGCTGATGGAACAAAGTCTCATCCCTGTGATTGTCCTCAGAAGCTGTGCATCCCCCACCTCTGCAGAGGAAGGGAGCAGAGGCCTCTCCCCTCGCCCAGGAGCCTCACCAGCTGCTTTTATCAGAAACTTGGCTTTTTTTTTTTCTCCCTGGGAGATGTGCGCAAAGGGAGGTGGACAGACAGGAAGTGCCGTCATCCCCCTCAAGACACAGATGGCTTCCTGATGCTTCCCCGGGTTGTGACTTGGGCTCCACCCACCTCTCTTCTCGTTTGCAAACATCTCCTCCTTCACTGGTCCCACGGAGCTGTCCAGATGAAGTCTTCTTTTAAAATCCGCCTAGAGGAATTTTGAGAATAGCCCTGCACAGCTCTGTCTCCCTAAGCCCGCCCTGTCTGGACTCCTGGGAGGTCTGCCTGCTCCCACCCCAAACACACAGCCAGCTGCGCCTGGGGCAAAGCTGGAGAGAGACAGAGACACGGGGGCATCCTTGGCAGACAGAAACAAACACCTCTCCAGCAGGTTCATCTTTGCGGAACAAAAATGGTATTTCTGATGGAAATTCCAAGCAGCTGTGACCCTGTATTTTTCTCGAGGAAATCACACCATTTCCTAAAGACGTCTAGCACTGGGAACTGGGGCGGCAGCACAATTTCCTTTCTTGTTTACTAAAAAGCCCCTCTTTTGGGGCTGGTGTCACACCTAAGCCTCGTGCCCGGGTCGGCGCGTGCACCGGGGGCCACAGTGATTCCCTGCTCTGGGGGCGAGCACAGCTGTACCCTCCGAGGGTCGTACCTGCGCCGTGTGCTGTGAAGAAAGCCATTTCCTGGTGCCAAGAATTCACACTCCAGGGCCACTTGGACCGGCAGAGCCCGAGAACTTTGTGCAGCCGCAGCGGAGTGGGTGAAAATGAATCAGATATGAAAATGTCTGAAGCAATAAATTAACACACCGCAGGGGGGGTGATAGCTTAATCCTATCTCCTCCAAACTCTACCTGACACCCATTATTGTTCCAGGAGGTGGGACCCGGGGACGGGACTGGAGCGAAAATGAACATTCCCCACAGACCCGAAGCTTTGCAATAGGTAGGTAATGTGATTCTGCAAAGGAACCTGCGCGGCTCTGAGAGTCTTTGTATGTTGAATTCCAGGTAACCTGTCAGGGGACTTCTCTCTCTGACTCTCCCCTGTTTTATTTAATGCAAAAGGAATATCTTTGGCATTTACAAAAACTAGTGAAAAAGGGGATCCTTGATAAAGCTTATCAATGCATTTCTTAATACAAAATAAATTATTCTGCAGTCCTCTGGTTTTCGTTCTGAAGCTGCATGACAGTAGGCTTGACGATTGCCTTGATGAAACAAAAGATTAAAACCTCTAAACACGTTGCCCTGGTTTTTTTGTTTGCCTCCTACCTGAGATGCACAAATATTTCGTTATTGTACAAAGTCCTTCATTTGTGTGCGTTCTTTGAAGGTCTGAATTGTATTCCTTGAACAAACATTTGTGAGAGTATTTAGAACTCACACAGCCCACCCCCTTCCCCCCACAAAAGAAAAAATAATGAATGGACCTGGAAACAAATTCACAAATTGCTCTCTTGGAGTCATATGTCTCTTCTTGATGTTTTCTTTGGAATATTTCATGTTCAAGGTCTTCAGAGGTAAGATTCGAAAGTGCACATTACTATTATTTTAAATCAATAAATTGCTTCTGGAGTGGCACTGTAGTGGAGCCCAGTCCTTCCACACATTTAAAGGCAAAGCAAATTTGAAGAATAACATTCATTTCTCCCCATAAGGCTGAAAACAATGCATTTTTACAGACACTCCATTTTTACTGTTTATGAAGAACTTCCATGTAAAACAATGAATCTTACATTTTGAATTTCCCTTTTAAATACAGCGTTAGACCTTTGACTGAACACTGTACAGTTTTAACTATGATTGAAACGGATATCCTTTAGTGAGAGGAGGTGGCTTTCTGTCTCTCACTTTAACACTCTGCTTCTAAAAACTACGTAAATGTGTTTGCGTTAAGTATGGGGCTTCTGGGAATGTTGGTGGAGTAAACAGAATCACAAGATGCTAATAATTTATGTTACCTCTCACTTTAACCATTCCAGAAAATGAATTTCTCTGGTCTTATTTTTTTCATGTTTTTTATTTGCTCAAATAGTTTTCTTATCAGTAATTTGAAAAATGCTCACTGCTTTTGACCAAAATATTTTAAATGCTCATTGTAGCAATTATAACTTTGCTAGTTAAAAGTGAGATAATTAAACACACAAAGATAGACCCCCCCCTTTTTTTTTTGCATTTATCCTTTGGAGACTGGAATTTTAGCACAGCTAAAGCAATGCAAATTGGATTCTGTAGATTTCTTGCTGCATATTAAGACCACTTGCTCTGAATTCGCCCCTGCTGGGGTGAATAGTATCATTTTTTCAGGAATAGGATTGCATATTGAAGTGTGATGCCTAGAACAACTTTTGCCCTAGGAAGGTTCAGCAACAAGAAAAAAGTGCTGAGGGCAAGGATAACATATTTAAAACACCAGTATTTCTCATAAAGGAGTCAATTAGTCAGAGAGGTGACAAAATCTCCTATTGCAAGTCCAGGACACACCACACACACATCTCAACACGGAAAATATGTGGATACTGCTGATTCCAAGTGAGAGAGCTTTTCAAGAGGTTTCACTCCTTAAAGTTTATAACAGTTCATGGGCTTCTCTCCTCAGAGATTATCTGGAAAGAGCACATGCTGACTCACCACAGACTTTTTTCAGTTTGGAATTAACAGAGTCACCTGATGCGAAGAGACAACTCATTGGAAAAGAACTTGGTGCTGGGAAAGATTGAGGGCAGGCAGAGAAAGAGGCAGCTAAGGATGAGATGGTTGATGGATGGCGTCACTGACTCAATGGACATGAGTTTGAACAAGCTCCAGGAGATGGTGAAGGGCAGGGGAGCCTGGAGTGGTGCCGTCCATGGGGCCGCAAAGTCGGACACAACTAAGCAACTGCGCAACAAAGTCAGACCCAACATTGCTTCTGGGGCTCCAGCAGCACCCCAAAAGGCAGAAAGCGGGGGTCATGTGTGTCTCCTGTGTCCTCTCCAGACCCTCCAGAGGCAGGTACCAACCAGTTCCTCCTGCCCCCGGGGCCACCTGCTGTGGCTACCATGGGCTGTGCTAGAGAAAGTCTACACAGTGTAGAGTAGGCCACTTGTGTGTGTGTGTGCATGCTGTGTGTGCCTGGTCTGTGTGCCTATTGTGTGTGCATATACATGTGTGTATATATCCTACTGTGTATGTGTGTGCATGGCGTGGGTACACCTGATGTATGTGTGTATGGTATGTGTGCACTTGGTGTGTGTATTCATGGTATGCGTGCATGGTCTGTGTGTGCCTGGTGTGTGTGTGTGTGTGTGTGTGTGCCTGGTGTGTGTGCCTGGTGTGTGTGCCTAGGGTGCCTGTGTGCACACACGTGTGTATGTGCATGTCCTTGCTCCTCATATATTTTCCTTCCATTCCCCAGTCTCTGTCCTTGCTTCCCAGAGGTAATTCTGGTCCCAGACAAGGCATCATTTATCCCTATTGCCAAGTTCCTCCATCCCTCCCTCCTACTGGCAAATCTGTTGCATGCCGTTTCTTCTAGAGATACTGGATATAAAATTGAAGTCAGGCTCCCTTCTGGCTGAATACAAGCTTTACTTAAACACACACACACACACACACACAATACACACACACACACACAATACACATAGCCAATCTTAGCTGATCTACTGTCAAAAGCTGACCAAACCATCTCCACTTGTTTAAGTCAATACGGGACGTACCCTGACCTAGCCAAGCCAATCCTACTCAGCAGGTGCAGTCAACACGTGCGGCCTCTGATTCCCTTTTTCCAGACTTTTCTTAGCATTGTCCAACCATCTCTCCATTTCCTTGAGACCCAGCACCCGCTGTGAGGGATGTTCCTCCCGCCAGGGTCCTGTATAAGAAGGGGCTTCGCCATATCCACCCCTAGAGGAACACTGCTGCTCATGGAGGGCTCCCGGAGACCTGCATGCGGCACCCTGGCACCTCATTTCCAGCGACTGAAGTGAGCCCCATGCCCATGTGGGAAATGTGTGGCTGTCTGTCTTTCTGAGTACATTTCGCAACATTGATTTCAAATCCTCCACCATTGCTTTCCTTAGGACTCTATGATTATCACGCTCATCTAGAGGCCCCAGAACTCACATTGTGCAGATCAACTGCCTGCTTCTGACTTGCTGATTTCCCATGAAAAACAGGGGAAACTCCAGTATGTCGGGGAGAACACGTTTGGATGTGATGTGAACTAAAACGCGCCACTTCAGTGGACTGTGAAAAGTTCCCTACTTATATGTGTTAAGAGGCCAATTCTCCCCCTTAACTTAGGCTCACAATCCCCCCTGATGATACTGCAACCCAAACAAATCTAATCCCATGACTTTCTAAGGAAGGTGTGTCGGTGTGTTCTTAACAAACACCATCAAAATACATCTTGCCACATCCTGTCCGAAAGGACTGAACCTGGAGGAAATGCTGAAAGTCTGAGAAACAAAGGGGTCCCTTTTACTTATCCGTGAGTTATTTATTTCAACCTCTTTCTCTCTTAAAATCTCCTCCATCTAATCTGGGTCTCATCAGCAGCGACGAACGCCATGGATCAGCCTGGCCTGGGAGCAGCCCACACTGAAAATAACAGCACCGCCAGCTAATAAGGCCCCGTGTTCCCACTTCTGTGTCCCTGTTTTATGTGTGTATAACTCACTGTAAAGACAATAGATTCTCCGAACGGAATGCCTGAGGCCTGGGGGAGCCGGTCTGTATTAACAGGCAAAAGGCTCAACCCAGTTCCTGGTTCATTTTCCTTCCAGAATATTCTGGGGCAGGGTGCGGAGACGGGGAGAGTGTGGTGTGGACTTGAGATGGAGGCCTGAATTTGTGTTTCTGATCTCGAAATGCCTTCTTTCCAAGTCTTTGGGTCACAAGAATGCTGAAGGGAAGTGTGAATAACCAACCACAGAAAGATGGAAGAGGTGAGTCTCAAAAATCTCTTCCAAAGGAGAGCTGCGAATTGTGTCTGCGGCCTCTGCCCAGCTCTGATTTTATTCCCCTTAAAATGTTAGCGACCAGCTCTGTGCTCAGCGCTCCGCAGCAGGGACAGCAGCCCATGTGCCCGGCGTGGAAGTTGGTGAACTCCTGTTCGCAGCCTCCAGGCAGTCAGGGGGTCTCCGCAGGCAGCAACCATATTACAGCATCCCTTATACAGTGCTCGGGCCCCAGATTTCCTTTACACTTTGTTTACTATATATTCCAATAGTGTAATATTAAACAAAAACAGTGTGTCCTACGCCAGAATGATTGATTACCGCACCGTCACAAGGTCACCTCCTAGGGACAGGCTGGGTGCCGGGGGGGCTGGCTGACTCATACAGTTAACACTATATCCGCATTGTATGAATGTCACCAGCAATCCAGTGATTTATTGCTTGGAAGGCTCTGTTCAATTTTTTCTGCCTGACCAAATTGCACATTTTCTAGAAAAAGAAGCAAAAATATTTCAGCACATGGATTACCTCAACCCCTCATTTTCCCCGCCAGGATCCATGCACGTTTGCAGGCGATGCGGATGATCAAAATCTCCTTTTCTCCTCCTCCTTCCTCGCTTCTGCTAGAGATTGGGCAAAAAAAAAAAAAAAAAAAAAGATTATTGCACTAATGAAAAGGTGCAGCAGGAGATTAAGGGCTTTTTAATCAGATTTTGGTAACATCTGTGGGCCATGAGTAAGGGCAGCTGTATGCTCCGCTTCTTAATTTTAGCCAGATTTACTTTGGATATAAAATTGTTGGCCTCGGGGAAAATCGGGTGGGGGTGGGGTGGGGAGGGGAGGTGGTCACAGGGTAACTACAGAACCAAAACAGTTTCAAGACACCATGAGATAAACCGCCTCTGCTTTAGAGGGGTTTCGCTCCTTCTCTAGAAAAGATATCTACAAAGTGAAACTAAAGAGGGTGTTTTTTGTTTGTTTTTTTTTTAATAAAAAACCATTCAGCCAAATTGAACAGAAATACCTCCTGGACATGCAGGCACGCCACGAAGCCTGCAATCTGCGCAGGTCTCACCATTTATTCAGTGTTTAAAGGTTATTTTTCCCTCTAAGCCACCACTTGATGTAACTTGCACAAGACTTCAGGATTGGGCTCACAGTCTATGTAAATATAGATGAAACCGGGAGAATACATAGTCCAGTAAAGTCGCCAGCATGTTTTTAAATTAATTTGCTTTTTACTTTTGAGGGTGTGTTTGTCCTTCCTGTGGAAGCTACATAAGTTCAAACACTTAGTACAGTGATTCAGGTGAAGTCTCTCAGGTGCTTAGGACAGTCCTGTGCTGTTTATCTGGGACTTTAAACCACTCAATATTCTGAATATTCTGCATTAGGAAAACAAAGCAGACAAGGTAGAGACATTTGGGGGCCTTCCTTCCAAAAAAATACGCTCCAAGCATGTCCCTGCAAGGGTGTTTCATTTATGTGTGTTGGCTCTTAGCTTTGTTTAATTTTATGAGAAAGGAGAGAGAATAGAAAAATAAGAAAGAGAGTAAATTTTTTTAGGGCTTAAGGAAGATTCTCGCCAGAAACATTCAAGTCCTAAATTGAGTCTACCTTTAATATAAATACAGGATAAATACAGGATTCTGGAGTATTACTGTTATTCACTGTTTGTCATCAGCAAACATTTTTTTTAAATCATCAGGTGACGAATAATGACTGATTTGTTAAACCGTAATGGAAAAGAATATTTTTAAAAAATAATATATATGTATGTATGTATGACTGAATCACTTTGCTATATAGCTATAATCAACCCAACAGCATAAATCAACTATATCACAATTAAAAAAAAAAAAATTTCACTAGAGATTCCCCAATCTGCAAACGTTTCAATGGTACCATTAAGACTTTGTCATCTTTCACAGGAGTTTCCTCTCTCTGGGCAGGAACTGTTACTCATGACGACAAGGACATCACTGGATGCAAAAGCCCACGGTGATTTGGACCCACAAAGTGGCCAGAAGCCCTCGACGGAAAATGTGCTAGACGTCTTGTGGCCACTGACCTTGAATCAGTGTACTCGTGCAGAAGACAAACCTGACTGTCTTCATGATGGTCAGGAAGACCTGCCCAGAAGGCCAAACTCTTCTTGTGCATGAAGACTCCTTAAGAGACAGAACCAGCCCCCCAGAGACACCCAGAGGGACCAAAGGCACTTTCTTGAAAACAGGCTCGTGTTGCCCCAGAGCCGAGGAGTGTGTTCACACGACAGTGCCCGCCGCTCACTTCCCTTCATGGGACCCAGGTCTGCAGCTCTTCCCTAGAGGGTCTACCCGAAAGACTGGGAAAGAAAAAAGACCGGATGAAATAATACGTAAAATTTAAAAAGAAAATTTCTGGCAAAAGGATGGAAGAAAAGTTTTCTAATGGAGAAGATCTCCAGTGGTGAAAAAAATATATATATATAAAGAAACATATCTTTTAATGCTTGCACATGAAAGGGACATGTTTGCATGGTGTTCCAAAGGCCACGCGCTGGTCTCCGTTGTGAAAATCTCCAGTTATGACAGCACAGGATTGTTACAGAATGTGGTATTTTGGTGCTGCTGTCTATTCAAGGTATTTCCTGTAAAATCATCATTCATACTGGGTTTTAACTCAATGGGAGGAAATGGCTGCAGCCCTGCTCCTTATAGACTTTCTTGTTTAACTGTTAATGTTAAATGTTAATTTCCTGGGCTGATTCAGGTTGTGTCCAGGACCCGCTGCTTTGGGGGCCTTTGCCTTGACACTTGACCCTGATACTTCAGATTCAAACCAGACACGGAGATTCCCATTCATTCTTTTTTTTTAAAAAAAAAAAAAAACCTTTTATTTCTGAGGTATTTCCGCACGTCCCCTACTTCAAAGAACTTGAACTGTCTTCTGTATGTTAATATTCAATGCTTTTTTGTCCTGATTTGGTAGGCTCCAAGAGAAAAATATCTTTCCAAAAGGATCCATGGATTCATCACCAAATATCTCGAAGAAATAGAAGGGAAACCAAGAGGAGCGCCTCTGTAGCCAGGACGGCAGCACCGGATCTGAGTTTCTTTTTCTCTGTTTCTTTCTTCACTTGATAGATACGGCTTTTGCTCTTTCCCCTTTTGGTAAGAGAAGGCCACAGACTGGGCCCAGGGTAGCTCCCATCCGTGTTCCCCTGGTCCGCCTTTTTGATGCTGTTCAGTTACTAAGTTGTGTCCAACTCTTCACAACCCCGTGGACTGCAGCCCACCAGGCTCCACGGTCCGTGGGATCCCAGTCGAGAATACTGGAGTGGGTTGCCATTCCCTCCTGCCTGCTGCTGCTGCTTCAATGAGGTGGCTCACTCTGTGCCTACCCGGGCGGGAGTCCATGGCTTTCTAATTTGTCCCTATTTCCCTTTGAACTCACAGCCCAATCCGTGGCACTTTAGTGGCAGTTAGGGGACAGCACGTGGTGAAGAGACATAGAGAAGCTGGCAGACACAGTGCAGGCTGATACACCAAGGGTCCCGCCAGGTGCTGCAGAAACCGAGCCTGTTTGGGGCAACACGTCCACGCAGAGTGAGCGCTACAGCTGCTCTGAGCTTCCATCCACAGATCTCAATGTATACAACTACTTTTTCCCTTTTAAAAGCCTCAGGCCACATGTACTAACAATTCAGCTCGTGTTAAGAAAAAAAAAATTCCTCTTGCTGCATACACACACACACACACACCCACACACAAATAAACACACATATGCAAAGCGAGAAATATCTAATAATATCCAAAGAGTGCCACAAGGACACAGAAGGTCTGGGTTTCTCCTCACTAGGAAATAGCCCTGTATCTGGTCCCCAAAGACGGGGGCTCGAAGACTGTTTCCAGACCCGCAGAGAAGCACCGTGCCCTCTGACAGGCAGTGTTTCTGAGCCCACACGGCCCTTTCTTGTGCTGCCAGGAGCTCTCTCCACTGGTGAATGGTGAGGTGGCATTGTGGGCTGTCTCTTTCATTCCCCCTCTGCTTTGAACACAGAAAGTAATGTGTTTTTTTTTTTTCAATGTGTCCCAGAAGTAGTGGTCCCTGCCCCGATGTAGACGGTGGTGCTGGTTCGTAGGTGGATACTGATTGGTCGTTGCTGGGACACCATTCCTAGAAGTCCCAGGCAGTGTGTCTAAGAATAATGTCAGTACATTGCAGACCCTACGGGTGCCCGTGGGCAAGATGGGTATTTTGGGATCTTGGATGGCATGGGTAATTCTGAGACTTCTTGCAAGAGACAGGTAACTGCTGCGGAATGCTGTTTTCCACCCTTTATTAAGGCATGCCAGAGAGGCACTTCTAATTAAACGGATGTGAGGTGAACGAGGCAACATACTAGACTGTGAGCTATGTGAAAACAATGCAAAAGCATCCAACAGAACGAGCCACAGTACAGAGGCATGAACCCAGGCTTCAGCGATCCTGGAGTGTGTTCTGAAGTCCTGCGATAAGTCATCACATGGTTCCTCATTTCCATCGAATTCTTTAAGATACCTGGTTGGGAAAGGGGAAAAAAACCACAGCTAAATAATTTAAAGGAAAATATACCCAACGATGTGAGGTGACAACACCTCTGTGCTCAGCCACATCTTGAAGGAATTGGTCAATGTTTTCCAAAATTACCTGGGCACACGCTATGAAACGTTAGCGCTTTTTTAATTACAAGGTTTATGTCACTCGGTGAAATTTTAATGTAATGAAACATTCAGCTGGACCTTGTGCTGGATGTAAAATAAAATTATTCATTGAAAATCAGACCACAGGCCACCTACTGTTTTTTTAACAAATGGTTGAACTATCACGGGGTTACCGAACTTAACATGTAAATTGCAGTAGAACTTATAATTTCTGATTCAAATCCCTAAAGACTGCCATTTAAGTCAAATATATGAGTGAAATTTTGCTTCTGTGCCATAATAGTGCAGTGAAATGGTCAAAAATCTGAACATACCTAGAGTAATTATTAACCCAATAATAATGTATTTTTAGTTATTTAATCAAAGTTATAAAAATTATGAATGTAAACTTCTTCTTATAAAAATGAAGTTTTAAACACCAGCATTTAATTTCAAGGGTGACAATGCTAAATCTAGCCCATTAGAGGAGTTTCTCACGGAGCTGAGGGGTATAAGCGAGAGAAAGATTGCTGCTTGGATGTCAGGTCATTACTAGGAAACAGCAGAAAAGGACTATTTTTCTCCAAAATGGTCTTGAACTAATTTTTAACATGAACTGAAATTGATCAGTCTTCCATAAGCCCAACATGATCTATGGGCGAAGACAAGAGCCACGAAGCAAATCCCATGGAAATCCGCGCTTCCGGGTAAACACTGCACGGCGGTGGCGTGAGTGCGCCTGCCTCCTGCTCGTCGATCCTGCTGTTTCGTTTCGCGCCACGGGGAGGTCTGAAAGGTGCCTTTCTGCACTGCTAACGGGAACAGGTTTCTTTTTCCCTTTTGCTCTCATCCCCTCAATGTTGACCTCCTATTGGAAATATAAAAATTTCAATCCTTGGTAAAGGAAGTGTCAACCCACTCCGGTATTCTCGCCTGGGAAATCCTATGGACAGAGGAGCCTGGCGGGCCATAATCCATGAGGTCACAAAACCGTCAGCCACAACTTAGTGAACAGCAACAATACCGTAAACTTACACAGTGCTGTATGTCAATTACTATCTCAGTAAAGCTGAAAGGAAAAAGCAAATCCTAATTTCAACCTTCACATCGTCTCTGCTGAGGAGTTTCGGGTGCCCATGAGCTTCTGAGGGCCCCTCTTTGTCATCACGTGCTTCCCTGGGACAGAGGTCTTGCATTCCCATTGAAAATAGAGAAATCTCCAGTGATTCTTGATTCCAGCCTCCTACCCGCCAAGGCATCGGGAAGTATCATTTTATTTTTGTAGGAATGGTATATAAACAGATTCCACTGCATCCCATCTCCCCACTTCTTGAGGGTCAATAGGACCACCTGGAGTTAAACTCTGGCTTTATGAGGAAAATGAAATCTGTCCTATAGCTACTAAAGAAGCAGAGGCTTCTGAATAGCAAAGATGATCTCTGAAGTTTCCATCAGCCAAAGGACTCAAGCTCCCCCTCATCCAGCTTATCCACAGTTCCCCTAAGAGTGATGGGATTAAGTTGTCTTTTCTTTGCCTATTTTCTGAAAAAATGTGCCAGTGAGTACATAAATGGTCCAGATAAGAGAAAAGAGTGCTAGTAAAGGATCTGAATAAGCAGCCCGTAAAGATCCAAAGGCCGTCTCACGCTGCAGAATCCAAAAGAGTGAAGAGACGACGCGGCAAAAATAGCAAGTCATCTGGAGGAATGGACAGAGAAGATGTGGCACACATACCATAGCCTGTTACATAATTATATATATATAATGTATATTATATATTATATACCATGGAATCTGAAAAAGAATGAATGTAAGTATATGCATAGCTGAATCACTATGCTGTGCACCTGAAACCAATACAATATTGTAAGACAACTATACTCCAATAAAAATGTTTTTTAAAAATAGCAAGTTATCAACCTGTACTGCAAACATTCTTCCTGAAAGACACAGAAGCTCCAGGGATTGCAGACTGCTCTCTCCCTCTCCCCTTGGGCCCGATGTCCTGCCCTGGGTCGGCTCCTTGCAAACCCTGGTGTCCTGTCATCTGGGTCTCACCTGGGTCCGCTTGTGGCTGTTTCCACGTTCCACCTGGGAAGCCTGGCATGTCGAGGAGTCCGCGGTCTACCTCTGCCCCCCGGGCCCGGTTCCTCAGCGGTCCCGTCACTCCCCTTGCTTCGTTACCTAAGGTGACCGGCCAGCCTCCTGCCTTTCGACCCACTGCCAGCCACGCTACAGAAAGCTGTCAGTCCTGCGCTCCCCCGGTTAAAACTGAGCCTCATTACCGCCTCTCTCCTCTGGGGATCTGCCACCGCGATTTAAGGAGACTGTTGTTACTAAACACACGCAAGGAAAAAGAAAACTATTGTAAATACAGTTGTGGGTCCCTCTGATGTACGCTCACAGACATGGAGTGAGTTGGACTTACAATAATTCACAGCGGCTTTAGAGCAACTTTCAGCCAAGGCATTTCAGTTTAGGCCAGATTCCTGCCTGAAACCTGGGCACAGAGTTCTGGGTGAGTCGCCGCAGTCAATGAATTTATTAATATAAAATGTGTCCTTACAATGACCAATATTTGTGAACTTTCTAATCGACCAGAGGGACCTAGGTCTGGAACTGGAAAACCTCTTACAGATATAATAAATAGCAGCTGACAACACATCAGAGCAATGTTTCCACGTGGAGGGGCCTGAGACAGAGGGGCAGGCGCGCAGCGTCCTCACTGCCTAGCCCGGGGCTTCCAGGGGATTTTCTCTTTACCAGGTGCCGAGATGCCTCTCGGAAACCCAACCAGAGGGGAACCACATGGAGAAAGGGGTCCTCTGGCTCTGGTATTCTGCCTGCCACACGGCCTCCACCTTCTTCCCCAGGTGCTCTTGGTGGGAACCAAGGAGCTCACGTTTCTGATCATCATACGGAGTCATCACAGCAAGTTATGCTCCAATCAAGTCCCAAAGTGGCAGTATTCTCACCAGGCTCTGGCACCCCCTAAGACCACACACTTTCCTACCTCTTGGGTTTTTCATTTTTGACTTCTTCAGAGACCAGACTGAATGTGTCTTGGCTTTTTCCACTGCCCTAAGGAGGACTCAGGCTTTCAGAGCGAGGACTGGGAAGTAGCTCAGCCTCCCAGCAGGACCAGCCCAGGCACAGTCAGCTTCAATATGGAAGGCGGGGCAGGAGGCCACCGCCCTGAGACGGCACGTGCTGGAAGCATGGCCCAGCCTCTCATCAGATGGACCTGAGTGGCTTGGCTGAAGCTCCTGTGTGTCCAGCCAGGGACAGCCACTTAGCTGCCAAAGGAAGGAACGCCTGTGGCCACTGGCCTCCACGCTCCCTCACACCTGTGTGTCCGTCATCTGGGTCCATCACCCTCTCCCTCAAGCCCATTTAGTGGTCCTTTTTTCTCACTAGACTGCGACCTACCTGCCAGCCACACTATAGTGTCAGACCCAGCATGGAGGTCTGCATATAAACAGCGGAGTGACTGCTGCCTTAGCGAGACCCAGCATTGGTTTGGGGGTATATTCACATAGATCATCCATGGTCACTGCTGAGTTGGTGAATCGGGCACCTGTTATGGGCTAGAAGAGTCAGGGAGACACAGGAAGAAAGCCGGGGTGGGCCTGAGAAGCTGGGTGGGAAGAGCTCACTGACACCTCTGCGGGCCCCATGTGAGGGGCCTGAGCCCACCGTGCCTGGGTTTCAGGAGGCCCCTGTCAGATGTAATCCACTTGAAGGCCATTTTAATACACTGACTAGGGGGTTCATTGCTTCTTAACTACTCCGAAAAATCACATGTCCACGTGTGGGGACTCTAAAAATGCTCAGTCTTCTTGAAGTGAAAAACTCTGGGAAGGAAACTACATCTTTGTGGCAAGTTTTCAGAAATGTCCTAAGTTAGAGCTGATACTTTTCCTTTTTGGCACACCACGTGGCATGTGGAACCTTAGTTCCCCAACCAGGGATCAGGAGGCGGGGAGTCTTAGCCACTGGACCACCAGGGGTGTCCCAGGGCTAATAGGCTGATGGAGCCCACCTCTACTGCTCAACAGGGAGATGGCTGCAGACAGAGGAATCATCTGGAAAACGGAGCAATGAGGAGAGGCCCCAGGGACAAGGGAGAACCTGAGCAGGCGTGGGCTCACCTTGGAGCAGACAGGGCCCACCGTGGCCCCCGCCCCTCTCGGGGATGCCCCCGCCCCTCTCGGGGATGCCCGCTCCCCAGCACGCGGCCACATCAGGCTGTGTGCGCCCGGCACACAGCCAACATGGGCTCCTCGGTGCTGGGAAAACAGGAGGGCTCAAGGCTGCAGAGCTCCTGGGCCAGGCTCCGGTCCAGCCACAGCGCCCGCATGACTGAGCCGTGCAGCGCTTGGGAGGAGTCTTCTGCCTTCATCTTCCATGCTGTGTCGACAGGGTGGGTCATTCTGCTTGGATGTGCCGTGGCTTACCCCAGGCGGTGAGCTGGACCGAAGCTTTGTGTCACCCCCACGATTCATATATTGAAGCCCCACCCCCAGTGCAATGACATTAGGAGGCGGGGCCTTGGGGGAGCGACTGGGGCTGGGTGAGGCTCTGAAGGTGGCCTCTCGTGATGGGCACAGTGCCCTGAGAGGGACAGACAGGGGACAGTACACTCGACCTCGCCGTGGGAAGGCGCAGGGAGAAGACGGCCGTCCAGAGTCCAGGAAGGGAGTGTTCACCAGAACACAACACGCTGGCTCCCTGATCTCGGATGCCCAACCCCCAGAATCAGGAAGAATAAACGTCCGTTGTGTAAGTCACCCTGCCGTGGCCAGTGATATTTTGTCCTGGCACCCAAGCCAACTGATGCAGTGATTGTTCATGGGATGCCATTAACTAACCCTGTGTGTTAGTCGCTCAGTCATGTCTGACTCCTTGTGGTCCCATGGACTGCAGCCCGCCAGGCTCCTCCGTCCATGGAATTCTCCAGGCCAAGATATTGGACTGGGTTGCCATTCCCTTCTCCAGAAGATCTTCTCAACCCAGGGTTTGAACCCAGGTCTTCTGCATTGCAGGCAAATTCTTTACCATCTGAGCCACCTGGGAGGACTCGTTTTTTAACTTGGAGAACCCCAAAAGTGAAAACACCAATATTTATGCTTGAAATTGGAAAAAGCAAAATGATTTTATGAGAAAAGAGAGAAGAGAGGAAGAAGAAAGAATAGGAAAGAAAAAAGAAACTGCAATAATTTATGTGGAGGCAGAGGCTGAGATGCCGGGTGCCAATCTTCAGTCCAAACTGATTGCTCGAGCCAACTTACATGCTCCTAAAATATTTCTATGTAATTGAAGCATTTTCATAAATGCCTATGTGAATGGCATGGCTATAATAAGCATCTTTTCTGGGCTAGATTACACCATCGTACCAAGTTAGAGTCCTAATTATCAGGTTTTCTTGGGAGCAACTGGCTGAGTGCACTTGCACTGAAATATATTTAATTTGGTTTCATACAGCACCTTTTAGGACACACTGTGCCTGACTTCAAACTGCTTTAATGAGTAATGAATTAGAAGCTAGCAGAGCAGTGACTCCTCCAACGAACGGAGAAGATATTACAGGCTCAGCAATAGCTCAAATTGGAAAGCCAGGGCTCTGTAGAGGCTCAGTTCCCGTTCTCTGCAGGAAAGGTCACGCTGTCCCCCTTTCCCACACGGCCAAGGGCAGGGGAGGCTGGAGGGGCCAGCACAGGGCCTTCAGCACGCCCTGTTGGGGGCAGGTGCCGGGAGCTGGATGCTCCCGCTTGCAGTGCGGCCCCGCGCAGCAGAAGGGGGCCGGGCGGGGGCAGCGCCACAGCCGTATCCCAGTAAGCAAGGGCCAGCCATTGGCCATCACGTGGCCCCATCAGTGGGCAAAGTGCGGCTTCCAGTTATTCGATTGCAGGTGAGTTTAGGAAATAAGGCAGATAGGAACTGAGAATCAGAGGCCTTGCTTGACGCCCAGGTAGGTGGTCCCTCAGCATCCTAAAGAGCCCAAATTAACATATATTTAGGGTGACCATCTGTCCTGGTTGTCCCTCACACCCAAAGCAGTATTTCTCAAGGGGTGGTGCTCAGACCATCTGCTCATTACACACCCAGACACCTGCAGCCTCACTCCACACCTACCGACTAAGAGTGGAGGGGCAGGGACCCCGTACTTTACACTTAACACATGCTCTGGTTGATTGCAAACGACTTCTGAGAACCATTTTCCCAGAGAAGCTTAAAGAAGCTGCAAGGGTTTTATCAACAAGGAGAAATTGAGTACAGGATCCTCCCTGAGGAGAGGCGGGTCCCCAGACTGGGTCACTGGATGGGGCCAAGCGCCCTGAGAGACAGGGAGAGGAGGGCTGGAGGGGTGCCCTCAACGCCGGCGGAGGCCACGTGGCACATGGCAGCCTCCATGAGTCTATACACAACCAAGTGGCCCTAGGACAAAGCAGACAGGTCCTTGTTCCCTCCTTCCAGCATCCTGGAACCCCCTCGGAAAGTGACAGGGGGCTCATCAGGGAAGGGTGGAGCCCAGCATCCACATAGACAGGACTGCTTCTCAGAGACGTGGGGCTCCTCTGGGGGTTGATCCCTTAGAAGCAACTGAACCAACTTCCATGGACTTCCTACTGGGGCCAGAAGCTGTTACTATTATCATATTCAAACCTCATCACCACCCAGTTGGGTAGACAATACCGGGTCCATTATTAAAGCAAAACAGCTGAGTCTGCGAGAAGTGATTTGTCCTAGGTCTTCACACAGACTGGAGAAGGAAATGGCAACCCACTCTAGTACCCTTACCTGGAAAATCCTGTGGACAGAGGAGCCTGGTGGGCTACAGTCCATGGGTTTGCAAAGAGTCGGACATGACTGAGTGACTTCACTTTAACACAAATAATGAGGAAAGCCAGCCATGTCAGATGCCAAAGCCAGCTGTTTCCAACTTATTCACCCACCACCCAAAACTGGTACCTTGAAATCCTACTGCTCACTATGCAAATGCTCCCTGGGCAAATGCCGCTCTGAGACGTATCTCAGCGCTTATAAGACACACCCCTGCTCCGAAGGAGCCAGATCCCTCCTGTTCATATCCTGCCCTCACATCACCTGGGTCTGCTTCGCAGCTCCACCCTTCCCAGCTGCGTGACCTTGAGAAGATTCCATGAGCTTTGTTTTCCTGTCCATCTACCAAGAAGAGTAACATGACTTCCTCATTAGGTTGTTGTCGGGATAAAATAAGTTAAAAATAAAATAAACACAAGGGCTCTCACGTAGTAAGTGCCCAAATAATGTAAGCTACTAGTCAATCTCTGGGTTTCCCTGGTGGCTCAGGCAGTAAAGAATCTGCCTGCAATACACAAGACCTGGTTTCAGTCTCTGGGTTGGGAACATCCCCTGGATCCCCTGGAGAAAGGAATGACCATCCCCTCCAGTATTCTTGCCTGGAGAATTCTACAGACAGACCACGGGATCGGAAAGAGTCAGACACAACTGAGCAACTAACACTTTTACTCAGTCAACCTCTATTCCACAATAAATCGTGCGTGTGACCTGGCTGCTGGGCTCACAGTGTCATAATGTGCACACAGATGGCCATAAGCTCACAGAGAGAAGACAGAATCTTGGGTTTTGTTTCTGTCTAAGGTTTGTTTCCAGTTGCAATGATCATGAAATTATACTCAGTGGCCTGAGACACTCACCACACAGAAGGGTCTAACTGAGAAGACAACCATGAACAAGGCTTGTTCTCCAGTGTCCAGAAGTCCTCAGGAGCTGGAGCAGTAGCCCCATTCAACTGAGAACTGACATCAGTACCTGATGTTAACTGCAGGTAGTGCAAGCCGGCCATGTGCCAAGCACCTTATGTCAGTGACCTACGTCACCACTTGCAATCAGCTTTGACTTCACTCATTCACCCCTCAAATGTTTGAAGTGAAATCACTCAGTCGTGCCCGACTCTTTGTGACCCCATGGACTACACATGGTGTTCTCCAGGCTGGAATACTGAAGTGGGTAGCCTTTCCCTTCTCCAGGGATCTTCCCAACCCAAGGATCAAACCCAGGTCTTCTGCATTGCAGACGGATTCTTTACCAGCTGAGCCACAGGGAAGCCTCAAACGTTTACCCAGAGCCTATTATGGGCAGTCCCTGTCTGTACTAGATACTGGAAATACAGTAATGAATAGGAAAAAGAAGAGCCATCCCTGCCCTGAAGAGCTTACCATCTATAGGAGAAGACTGACGAGATGCTACTTTGTAGGTATTCACATTAACTCTCTTTGATAAACAAGGAAACTGAGCCTCAGAGACTTTAAATGACATCCAAGTGAAAAGGCCAGCGTGTGATGGCACCTGAATTCCAACTCAGGTCACCAGATTCCAAGGCTGTGTACTCTCCCCCACAGCACAGTGTTTCTTGCCTATCAGACAGACTTCAGGAAAAGTCCAGGGGCAGAAAGCAATATATAAGAGTATAGAGAAACTGCCGTTGAAAGGGAAGAGTCATTAAATCTGATTCAATAGCCTGGAAAGCTTTCAGAGACAGTAACTTTTATTTTTATTTTTTATTGGAGTAGAATTGGTTTACAATGTTATGTTAATTTCTCTGTATACCAAAGCAATTAAGAGGTGTGTGTGTGTGTGTGTGTGTGTGTGTGTATAATTTCTCATTATGGTTTATTACAAAATATTGAATAGAGTTCCCTGTGCTATATGGTAGGACCTTGTTCATCTATTTTATATTCAATAGTTTGTATCTACTAGTCCAAAATTCTTAATTTATCCCTCACTCCCTTTCTCCTTTGGTACCATAAGTTTGTTTTCTGTGGAGACACTATCTCTTAATAGGGACTCTGAAATTAGTTTCCAAAGTCAGATCAGATGAGCATTTCAAGGAGGAGGAATGGTAAATGCAAAATAATGAAGGTCAGAAAGTGAATACAGAGCTTGGAGATACAGGAGGTCCAAAGCGGACCGGAGAGTCCCTGTGGGGAAGGGCAGAGGCGACATGAGAGCCTGAATCAGCTGCAGAAACAAGCCAGGGCCTGGACACCATCCTGAAGAATCTGAATCTGACTGTTGGGATAATGTTTGCTCAAAGAAGAGACAGAAGCAGCAGGTGAGGCAAGGCGCACTTGTCACTCTCCTCTCACTTTCGAGGCCTGGAAGCCTGGGAGATCCCACCTGACTATTCTGGGGCTTCCTGCCAGCCTCCCCTGACTTGAAGAAAGACACCCGTTTAGGAAGAGTCTGCTTTTCTTGTCATCTTGCAGAAGCTCCTGTCTCTGCTACTGCGTCAAGCATCTCTAGCTACCGCATCCAGGAGAACCCAGTATGTCCCAGTTCTTTCTCAACAAGATTGGATGTGGAGTAAGACCAGAGCTGAGGCGTCAGACAGGGTCCAGGTGGAAGTGTGGTGGGGCCGCCTGCCAGCCACGGGGTCTGAATAAGGTATCTCAACCCCGAGAACACGCATTTCATCATGCGACCATCAGAAAGACTGCGCCTGACCCACGTCCAACTCCAGTCAACGGGCATCCTCTGTACCATCAGCGTCTCTGCCAGCTGTCCAGCGGCTGCTCCGAAATGCCCCCTGGTTGTCCCTGGAGGAGCGGCGCTGCAGGAGCCCTGTCTGTGCCGTGCCCTCTTGGAGATGGGTGGCCCAGGCTCTCACGTCAAGCACAGGACAGCTTCCTCAGTAAAAGAAACCATTTAACTCTCTATAATCTAGGGCTTCCACAAGCTATTTGTCCATGAAACCTTCATTTTATATGAAAGAAAGTCAGTTACATCACTCCTCAGGCCCAAACCTTTGACATCATATCTGTGTCCCATCAGTTCAGTTCAGTTCAGTTCAGTCGCTCAGCTGTGTCCGACTCTTTGTGACCCCACGAATCGCAGCACGCCAGGCCTCCCTGTCCATCACCATCTCCCGGAGTTCACTCAGACTTACTTCCATCCAGTCAGTGATGCCATCCAGCCATCTCATCCTCGGTCATCCCCTTCTCCTCCTGCCCCCAATCCCTCCCCACATCAGAGACTTTTCCAATGAGTCAATTCTTCGCATGAGGTGGCCAAAGTACTGGAGTGTCAGCTTCAGCATCATTCCCTCCAAAGACATCCCAGAGCTGATCTCCTTCAGAATGGACTGGTTGGATCTCCTTGCAGACCAAGGGACTCTCAACAGTCTTCTCCAACACCACAGTTCAAAAGCATCAATTCTTCAGCACTCAGCTTTCTTCACAGTCCAAATCTCACATCCATACATGACCAATGGAAAACCATAGCCTTGACTAGACGGATGTTTGTTGGCAAAGTAATATCTTTGCTTTTCAACATGCTATCTAGATTGGTCATAACTTTTCTTCCAAGGAGTAAGCGTCTTTTAATTTCATGGCTGCAATCACCATCTGCAGTGATTTTGGAGCCCCAAAAAATAAAGTCTGACACTGTTTCCACTGTTTCCCCTTCTATTTCCCATGAAGTGATGGGATCAGATGCCATGATCTTCATTTTCTGAATGTTAAGCTTTAAGCCAACTTTTTCACTCTTCTCTTTCACTTTCATCAAGAGGTTTTTTAGTTCCTCTTCACTTTCTGCCATAAGGGTGGTGTCATCTGCATATCTGAGGTTATTGATATTTCTCCCAGCAATCTTGATTCCAATTTGTGCTTCTTCCAGCCCAGCGTTTCTCATGATGTACTCTGCATATAAGTTAAATAAGCAGCGTGACAATATACAGCCTTGCCGTACTCCTTTTCCTATTTGGAACCAGTCTGTTGTTCCATGTCCAGTTCTAACTGTTGCTTCCTGACCTGCATATAGTTTTCTCAAGAGGCAGGTCAGGTGGTCCGGTATTCCCATCTCTTGCAGAATTTTCAGAATTTGCTGATGCTGTGTCCCATCAGCATCAGCAAATCCCACTCCAAATACATTCAGAATCGTTGGGGGTGGGAGGGGCTGGCAGTTGGTTGGGTGGCATCATCAACTCGATGGACATGAGTCTGAGCAAACTCCAGTAGATAGTGAAGGACAGGGCAGGCTGCTGTGCTGTGGTCCATGGGGTCACAAAGAGTCAGACATGACTTAACAGCTGAACAACAGCAACAAGATGCAAGCTATTCCATATAAACAAAGTCCTACTGTATAGCACAGGGAACTATATTCAATATCCCATGATAAAACATAAGGGGAAAGAATGTATAGATACATGTGTAACTGGGTCGCCATGCTGTACAGCAGAAATTAACACATTGTAAACCAACTACACTTCAGTAAAGGAAATTTTTGAAAGCTCAGGCAGAATGATCCCCCCCCACCCAGCTGCTGTGCCAAGGCGCCGGCAGCAGCTGGTTACTCCAGCAGCCAGGCTGTCTCCCTCTGCTGCCCTTCCCTCTTGGTTTGCTGAGAATCAGCCTTTCCCGCATCGCAAACTGCCCAAAATGCAGTGCTTCTCCAACACGTATGGTTACTCAAGATTCCAGGGGTCATTTGGGTGATTCTTCCAGTGAGGACTCACTCGGCTGACCTCTGTGATGAGCAGGGTACCTGGCTTGAGCTGAGTGGAAACTGTCAGATTAGAGATCTCAAGACAGGGGCTGAGCTGCTGTGGTTCTCCTCAGCCCCATGCGTCACATGGCCTCTGCAAGGCTACCCTAGGCTTCTTTCCAGGTGGTCTGGGGGGATCAGAGAGCAGCAAGACAGGACAAGCTCCAAACCTATGAACTGCTCACTACCGCTTCCTTGAGGAAATCAAGGCACATGGCCAACTCGAGGCCATGTGGGAGGGATTGCCCAGAGGCATGAACGCAGGTCAGGCTGTGCAGAAGCTGTGCTGCCAACAGTCCAGCACAGCTTCGCTGCCCATCGCACTGCGAGGCATGTTCCCAGGCCCCTTCCCTGGCCGGAGGGGCCCTAGCAATTGGGCTCTGGGTGGCCTCTAGCGTCCAGTCTCCTGCCCACCTGCCTCCTCCTTAAGTACCCCCATCCCCACAGTGACATCCTCGATCATCCTCAAACATGCTCTGTTATTCAGGGCTCTCCAGAGAAACAGAACCAACCGGGTGTGCATCGTATAGAAAGGCATTCGTCTTGAGGACATGGCTCAAACGATTGCAGAGGTCAGCAAGTTCCGAATCTCAGGGTAGACTACAGGCTGGAGACCCAAGGAGGAGCTGAGGTTTCAGCTCAAGCTCACAGCCTGGTTTTCCTTTTCCTAGAGGGACTTGCCTTTTTTCTCTCAGAACCTCAACAGACTACATGAGGCCCACTCACAGGACAGAGGTTAATCCACTTTACTCAAATCTACTGATTTAACTGTGAGTCTCATCTGAAATGTCTCTGCTGGTGGCCACAGAGCTGGTAAAAAGCTTTCAGTTTACATTTCTATATAACAGGCAACATACCAAGAGGGATGAAATCTAAGATCCCTGGGTTCAGAACCAAGGAGCTGAATACACCAGCTGGTCAAGAATTCTCCCCTGGATTCTGTTTGTTACATGGAGAAGCAAGAGACATAGAGCAGAATGAACAAACACTGGCTGTGGAGGGCTAAGTGCCAAACAATGTACTGTGTGCAGAACTTTTTTAATAATCAGAAGGAGATTAGCTCTCCCAGAACACTGGCCTGGCCCTTGCCAGCATCAAACTCCTTCAAAGGGCTGGCCCATGAACAATTCATCCCATTCCAAGATGAGTCATAATTTTTTCAAAAAATGAGGAAGCACAGAACACATTTAGAGTATTACTGGAAAGGGGAGGGAATTAACAGGAAAACAAATGGTAAGTGGAGAACCCTCACTAGAAAGAGGTTTCCATGGAGCAGATGAAGACTGGGGTCAAACAAGCGCCATGAAAAACTTAATGAAATAATTACTTCTTTAATGTAAAACCTCAGAGCAAAGCTACAGGAGTTCAGAAAATACAGAGAGAGGGAACCATAAAAGAAGAAATGAAAAGAAGAGTGGATGAAAACTAAAACCATCAGAGAAACGAAGGTCACGTGACTGATAGCACCGCAGAAAGATCTGCTGATACCTCAGTAGAGCCCATGGAAGACAGGAAGAGAACGGAGGAAACATGATGGAAATAAACAGCACGCGTGAGCAGGAGTGGGCAGATAACACGCAGGGGAGACGGAGAAAAACGTGTCCAGCAAGCACATAAACGGTGTTTCTGAAGTAGAGAGCTGAAAAACTGGAACAGAAAAAGAAAACCCAAACAAAAACTTTGAGATATAATTTAAGAAAACTTTCCAGAAGTAAGACAAGTTTAATCAATAGATAGAAGGAGTACTCTGTGGGCCAAGAAAAAATGATATGGAATGATCAATACTAAGACACATGCTAGTAAAGGTATTGATCTTCCAAGAGAAGAATCCTTTGAGGGTCTGGAAAAGGATGGGTCTGCTCGCAGAACCGTCCACTTAACCAAATCTTCAGGGAGAGAAAGCGTTAACCGAAGAATGTTGCACTGGCCAAACTGTAATTCAAGTATTAAAGAAAACAAACATTCAAGGAGTCAAGAAATATAGTCTCTATAAGGCTTCCTAGTCGAAACACCTGGAGGGCAAAAGCAGTCCATCAGCAAGTAAACAGAGAGACAACCGACCAAGGACGGGTGACAGGGACCAAGCCGCTGATCCGGAGATTAAACCATGACAAGTGTGAGAACAACGACAAAAGGATGAAACCCAGACATGTAGAATTTCACCACTCTGAAAACAGTTTCAACAGCTGGGTAGTGAAGAGGAAGGGTAGGTTAAAACTAATGTAACATCACTGTTTTCTCCTTTTTTACAGGGGAATAAAGGTGTCATTTTAAAAGCAGGTAAGTACCCAGAGTGAGAGGATGTGCAGCAGTAAAGGTGAGTGCTAAGGAGATGATATAGTTCCCTAAAACTGGGTGGGAGGGGCATCCCTGGGGGTCCAGGGGTTAATACCTCACCTTCCGGTGCAGGGCTATGCTTCAGGCCCTGGTCAGGGAGCTAAAAGCCCACATGCTTCCTGGCCAAAAAGCCAAAACATAAAACAAACGCAACATTGTAACAAATTCAATAAAGACCAAAAATTACCCACATCAAAAAATCTTTTTTTAATATAAATTAACTTATTTTAGTTGGAGGCTAATTACTTTACAACATTGTAGTGGTTTTGCCATACATTGACATGAATCCGCCACGGGTGTACATGTGTTCCCCATTCTGAACCCGCTTCCCACCTCCCTCCCCATCGCATCCCTTACGGTCATCCCAGTGCACCAGCCCTGATCACCCTGTCTCATGCATCGAACCTGTACTGGTGATCCATTTCACATATGGTAATATACACGTTTCAATGCCATTCTCCCAAATCATCCCACCCTCGCCCTCTCCCACAGAGTCCAAAAGACTGTTCTATACACCTGTGTCTCTTTCACGTCTCGCATACAGGGTTATCGTTAACATCTTTCTAAAGTCCGTATTGGTGTTTTTCTTTCTGGCTTCCTTCACTCTGTATAATTGGCTCCAGTTTCAGCAGGATAGACATGTATACTCAGTTCAGTGCAGTTCAGTCGCTCAGTCTTGTACGACTCTTTGTGACCTCATGGACTGCAGCACGCCAGGCTTCACTGTCCATCACCAACTCCTGCAGCTTACTCAAACTCATGTCCATCGAGTCGGTGATGCCATCCAGCCATCTCATCTTCTGTCGTCCCCTTCTCCTCCCACCTTCAGTCTTCCCCAGCATTTCCAGTGAGTCACCTCTTCACATGAGGTGGCCAAAGTACTGGAGTTTCAGCTTTAGCATCAGTCCTTCCAAAGAACACTCAGGACTGATCTCCTTTAGAATGGACTGGCTGGATCTCTTTGCACTCCAAGGGACTCTCAAGAGTATTCTCCAACACCACAGTTCAAAAGCATCAGTTCTTCGGTGCTCAGCTTTCTTTATAGTCCAACTCTCACATCCATACCTGACTACTGGAAAAATCATAGCTTTGACTAGACAGACATTTGTTGGCAAAGTAATGTCTCTGCTTTTTAGTATGCTGTCTAGGTTGGTCATAGATTTTCTCCCAAGGAGCAAGCATCTTTTAATTTCATGGCTGCAGTCACCATCTATAGTGATTTTGGAGACACCCAAAATAAAGTCTCTCACTGTTTCCATTGTTTCTCCATCTATTTGCCATGAAGTGATGGGACCAGATGCCATGATCTTAGTTTTCTGAATGTTGAGCCCTAAGCCAGCTTTTTCACTCCCCTCTTTCACTTTCATCAAGAGGCTCTTTAGTTCCTCTTCACTTTCTGCCGTAAGGGTGGTATCACCTGCATATCTGAGGTTATTGATATTTCTCCTGGCAATCTTGATTCCAGCTTGGGCTTTATCCAGCCTGGCATTTCACATGATGTACTCTGCATATAAATTAAATAAGCAATGTGACAATATACAGACTTGATGTGCTCCTTTTCCTATTTGGAACCAGTCTATTGTTCCATGTCCAGTTCTAACTGTTGCTTCTTGACCTGCATACAGATTTCTCAGGAGGCAGGTCAGGCAGTCTGGTACTCTCTTTAAGAATTTTCCACAGTTTGCTGTAATCCACACAAAGACTTTGACATGGTCAATAGAGCAGAAGTAGAGGTTTTTTGGAAGTCTCCTGAGTTTTTGATAATCCAACAGATGTTGGCAATTTGATCTCTGGTTCCTCTGGCTTTTCTAAAACCAGCTTGAACATCTGGAATTCCATGGTTCATGTAATGTTGAGGCCTGGCTTAGAGAACTTTGAGCATTACTTTGCTAATGTGTGAGATGAGTGCAATTGTGTGGTAGTTTGAACATTCTTTGGCATTGCCTTTCTTTGGGATTGAAATGAAAACTGACATTTTCCAGTGCTGTGGCCACTCCTGAGTTTTCCAAATTTTCTGGCATATTGAGTGCAGCACTTTCACAGCATCATCTTTTCAGATTTGAAACAGCTCAGCTGGAATTCCATCACCTCCACTAACTTTGTTCATAGTGATGCTTCCCAACACCTGCTTGACTTCGCGTTCCAGGATGTCTGGCTCTAGGTGAGTGATCACACCATTGTGGTTATCTGGGTCATGAAGATCTTTTTTGTACAGTTCTTCTGTGTATTCTTGCCATATCTTCTGCTTCTGTTAGGACCATACCATTTCTGTCCTTTATTGTGCCCATCTCTGCATGAAACGTTCCCTTGGTATCTCTAATTTTCTTGAAGAGATGTCTAGTCTTTCCCATTCTGTTGTTTTCCTCTATTTCTTTGCACTGATCGCTTAAAACGGCTTTCTGATCTCCCCTTGCTATTCTTTGGAACTCTGCATTCATAGGGGCATATCTTTCCTTTTCTCCTTTGCCTTTAGCTTCTCTTCTTCTCTTCTTTTCTCATGTATACTAGTGTGTTTTTTTTTTCATACATAAACTGAACATATGAAAGCTTTCAGGTTCTTACAACCCTTTCCCCTTACCTTTGCCCAGCCACCTTTGAAGTGGGAAAGGAAAGGATATTTTTTTTTAATCCACTAAACATGGAGTGCCCCTAGGTCCCTTTGGTCATGTCTGTGACCCCATGGGCTGTAGCCCTCCAGGCTTTTCTGTCCGTGGGATTCTCCAGGCAAGAATACTGGAGCGGGTTGCCGTGCCCTCCTCCAGGGCATCTTCGATCAGACTCCCATGTCTTACGCCTCCTGCCTTGGCAGGTGGGCTCTTTACCACTAGTGCCACCTGGGAAGCTCCATCAGAGTCTTAGTTCCTTGTAACAAATCTTTACCATTTTTACAAAATAACAAAAGCATTTACCTTGAAAGTTAAAGAGGAGAAAGAGCCTCCTCTCCAGGCCTGGGCACCATTGTTTAGCATTGCTTGGTGCCTGAGCCAGTTTTCTGGTGGCGCTCAGGCTGAATCTAGCACTTTGGGAAGATCTCGGTTTCTAGTTGTGAATCCGTGGAGTCAGAGTCAACAGCAAACCATGCTGATAGTTTGCAGCCTCAGTGTGTTAGGCACACACATGGAAAGCCAAGGGGTGTTCCACCATGGCAGTCAGTCCACACCACACCCCACGAAGCAGGTCTCATCTGCGTGTCTCACCTCTCTAAGAGGAACAGAGGGTCACTGGGGCCCGTGGCCAAGAAATCACAAAACTAGAACGTGAACGTGGTCTCACGGGCTCTCAAACCCAAGGAGCCCTCGCTTTAAAATTCGGATTGTGTTTCCCATAATGTAGGAAGAACATTGCATACTTCTGACCCCAAATAACCAAAGGAGGTCATCCCTAACGCAGTTACCTTCTCAGGCTAGAATGTCTTTTATCCCCTCTCTTTGTCAATCTAAATGTTTAGTTTAAGGTTCAACTTACACATCACCTGACCCCAGCACCCACCTGCACACCTGCCCACAAGTCCCCTGCGGCTCCGCCAGCCGACCCGGGTCATCGCAGAGCTGCCTTGTGCCGTGTGCTGTCCAAATAAATGGAATCAGCGATTTAGAAACCGTGTTAAACGTTGACATCAGCATTATCAGTTGACTCCTTTATCTTAACATAGTCTTTTGACTTAAGTGAAGCAGAAGTCGAGGCTCTCGCTGCCTTTCCGTGTGTGACAAGCACTTTACCATCACAAAGAGTTAATCAAAGAAAAGCACGACTTTGCCCCCTAAGCTGTTTCTAGAGCTGGCGGAGGAAGAGACGAGACCACGAGAAAAACAAAGAGGAAAAGCAATGCTTCAGATGGCGGCAGAAAAAATAAGAGTTTTGTGCAGTCACCATAGGTTTACACTTGCACTGAGAAGGTTAAAAACCCAACGTCAGCTTTCGGTTGTCCCGTTTCTGGAAGTTACAGGCCTCTGATTTCTTATCTCCTCTTCATTCTGTAGAGGGTGGGCAGGACAGTCCAAAAAATCATGTCTCTCTACGGTTAATCGTCTACTCCCACACAAAAAATAGACTCCTGACTGTTGACACTTTAGCATCCTCTGTTCTGGTTTTTTGCTCCATAAAGGTCCTGAGGGACGATCTACAAGAAGAGTTAGGAAACATCCTTTAATTTTCTTTTCTCCTTCCCCATCACCTTCATCCCCTTTGCCTAGGCACTGGGGCCTCAAAAAGCTTACTATTTAGATGTAGGCAGCTATTTCATCATGAATTGTATCCAACATGCTTTACTAGGGAAAAGGTTAACTTCACCTTCCCTTTAAATAGCACATTTCACCCATATACCAAAGGTCTGTTTGCTATTTTTCTTTCAGTTAAAGAGCATGATCCCCCTCCAGAAAACCTGAGGTCTTTTCTTATAGGTTTCTCCATTTCTAGATGGAATGAAATACCCTCATCAACTCAGGAATATTTATAGAGAAAATCTCAGCCATCCAATCCTGTTCTTTGTCATTCTGTAAATTGGGATGATGGTCGCCTTTGGGGGAATATCTGAGGAAGAGAAATAGATAAATTAAACACATGCAAGGAATGCAGGAATAGACAAGCTAGTGTTTTTCTATTGCTTCTGTGGATAGCAGAAGCCTCCAGGCCGAACACATGCTTGAAGCATGTCACCCACTGACCTAGAGACACCCCAGCTGTGTTGGGGTTCTACGGAACCTCTCCTCTGCTCCTCTGTCTCCTTGTCCTGTCTCCACAGGGGAGTTACCCCAAGCTTGAAGAGATGGACCCCATTAGTGGGAAGAGTGCTAATTCCAGGCGATTCCGTTAACTGCTCTCTGGTCCCATTAATTAGCCAGCGGGCCAAGGGCTGGCCATGTGCCGTGCAGCTGCTGCATCAGCTGTCTTCCCTGCCACATCCGCTCCAAAATGCCACCCGGCCTGAACGCAGACCGGGAAGCCCCAAGAGATGCTGAGGCTGATCCGCAGGCCGTGGCTCAAGACCTTGGGAGAGATATACCTCCTTGCTAGAAAGCTGTCGTCTCTCCCAGGACTAGACAGCGGCTGCACTGCAGAGCGGGGGCTTGATGAGCTTTATAAAACCAAAGTCCCCAATAGAGCGCGCAAACAGAGGCCCTTTTCAATGGCGTCTTTGACTGCCTTCTTTATCTTAGTGATGCCTTGTTCACGCTGAGGGGCCAAGATGGCCTGAAACCAGGTGAACTCAAAGTGAAAGTGGCCATTTAGAGAAAATGCCTTCTTTCTTTGGGACAGCAGAAAATGTCTGAACACAGGAGTAATGTGTCTTCTGGCAAACGGCATAAAACAATGTTACCAGACCCGCTTCCTTGTGTGGTTTCGTTGTACTTTTATGCATGTAGGCTGTGTGAACAAGCGGGTTAAAAGTTAAACAGTCGCCCAGGGCGACGGGAAGGCGGCGCACAGGTGGGAAATGGGCCTCCCGACTCCCTAACTATCACTATGCGTCTTTAGCAGGAACTAACAGGCACCAGGGTGCAAAAATGTCTTTTCTAAAGGTGCTGGGTATTATGAAATTGGGCTGTTTCAATGCCTGAAATAGCCATCTGACCTTTCATCCAAAGCCATAAATTTATCATTGTCTGAAATTGGTGGACTCTCCTTCCTATTAAGGCCAGCTTTCAGGATTTAGCATTTACAGAATACTTGGTCTCCAGTGTGTGGAAAGAGACTTAAAATTCACTGGGGTCCCCTGGAAAAGGGTGGAATAAAAAGGAATTAGAGATCTTGAAGCAGAACATGGTCACAATCTAAATGAAATAACAAAGGCGAGAGAAACACAATGCCTGGTGAGATCAAGTTAGCCTATATTTCACAAAATGATAAATGCCTAGAAGTCATGTTTATGTATAATGAATTACAAGCCTTCCACATTTACCTTAGTAACATTTTACAGGGGTTGTATTTTACTCCCAACTACCAATTATGTCATCATTCTGGCATTTACCTGGACATAATGATACACAGCCAACCCATTCTTGTAACATAATTCATTGCTCAAAAGTGTTTGTAAAGGCACACGGCATTCTACATACACATAACGACTCGGATATTGCTATTAAATTTTACAGATTAAAGTTTAGTAAACCTTAAAAATCTTATGTTGGTTTCTGGATATCTTATTAATCCTAAAGGAAAAGATGTTCAGCTCTTTAAATGTCAATAAATGTGTAACCCTGTAAAAAGCAGACAATGTATGGTCCGTCCTACAATGCTTCACCTACCTTTTTAATGGAGAATAGAGAGTTGCTTTTTTAACCGTTAAAGGCAGGTCATTTAGACTTTCATTTCTGCCACGATATTATGTCATCTATTAAAATATGAAAGTGCACATATAAAAAAGGCGCATGCCCCCCACCCTCCGCACCCCCACACCTCAGCATCCCCTCCCTGACTCATTAAATGCAGCCCAGGAACCACAACCGTCCCTTTGGTTTGCACTGATTCGTTTTAATTTAGGTTTGAGGGGCAAAAAAAGAATTCGGATCTTTTTATAAGCTTGTGAGGTCACCGAATTTAAATTAAGCCTCCGCCTGTAGAGCACATTAGTAAAAGCGCTACACAGAGGGAAATTTAATATGAATGGTTAAAATGCATGGAATTCAGACTTTACTGTCAAACAGCTCAATTAAACAAATTGAATTTTTAAGCAACAAAGGGGAATTGAATCAAATTAGGAGCAGAGTGCGATCTGAAATGTGGGCCTTTACGAGGGAGCCTGCCAGCCCCTCCAGCCCAGAGCTGCGTTTATTTGTGCCTCGGCAGTTAGAGGAGGCCGGCAGGACCGCAGCACAAAAGGATAAAAATGTTCGCCGTGGAAACATAGTTTTTGGCTCCCAATAAATCATCTGTCACTTCATCACAGCCCAGTAGATAATGAGCAATAAAGTTTTCACACTCAGGGAATGAGGACTCAGATACAAGAAATACAGCTGTAGCCATAAGTCTGGCGTTTCTGTAAATGGAAGGTGCTTTGTATAAGAAATGACCCTAAGATTTCCTCCAAGCACACAGCATCAGGATAATAAACAATTTACTGCATGAAAAATTAAATCACATTTATTAGTAACTTTAATGACAAAAATATGTTGAGGTCGATACATTAAATAAAGCCTGATCTTGACCTAGAAACAGTGCTGTGATCAAAATCAGCTGAAGCTGGCTAGCCCAGGGTGGTCTGTACAATGAGTCACTATAATTTTTACTGGCATTATTTTAAATGTTTATGTGCATACAGTATTCCCCTTATGGCATTTAAACAGCACTAACATATCTGTGATTGAAAAATAATTTTTATTTCAATGAGTTTCTGTATACTCTGCCCCCCACACACCCCTCCAAAAAAAAGCAATTGAAAGAAAAAAAGTTTGAACTACAGATCGCAAAATCATGGGCTAGCGTATTCCACAAACATATCCCTGGCATTTGCAGATGGTCCGCAGAGGTGTCGCCACAATTGCCCTCATTGTCTCTGACTTTCATTCACCCATCTTTGCACCGTGCATGTGGGTGGGCTGCAGTGTAGCTGAACACTGGACAGAGAATAAACCAGACAACGCACGCAAGAAAAAGGGGGGGGCAGGTGGTAAAGCAAGCTCCGTGCCACGCCAGTCGCCCCGAGTGCAACGTCTCATGTAAAGTCCATGTGGAAACTGGCACAGCTGCATCTTTGGCAGTAAGATGGCCCAGCACCCCAAAGCATTTCTTCCCTGTGCTGGTCGCCAGGTGGTCACGAGTGCCCCGTGGGTTCCTGCCTCTGCTGGAGCAAGGATGATTTCGGACGGGCAAGGAGGGCAGAGCCAGCCTGCCTCCTGATTCAGGGGTTCTGCCCTTGATCCAGTTACTAAATGGACAGGGTGTGATGACAGAACTGTAGGGTTCTCTGGTGGGTTCCCAGAGCCATGCTCCCGGAGGCCAGATGACATAACGCAAGTGGGATGCCCGCTGAAGCTTCCGGCGCAGCCCCAGGACTCCTACCTGAATCCCGTCTCAGAGTCCCCGAGGTTCTGCTCTCTCTCGGACAGCAACCTTGTCTCCCAGGCAGCCCAGGGAGAGCCAGGCTGGACACCTCTAATGCCACGTGAGCTCTGACTCCCAGCCTCTGCTTTCCAGAGACCAGCTCCTGGGACAGGTCGCAATCCTTGTGGGAGAAGAAAAACTCTAAATTATGAATCAAAATCTGAGCTGAGAGTCTTGCTTGGTTCCCAGGCTGACTATCAATGGCAGTTTGGATAGACCTAGAGCAGCAAACAGCCAATTCATTGGAAAAGACCTTGATGCTGGGAAAGATTAAAGGCAGGAGGAGAAGAGGGCAGCAGAGAATGAGATGGTTGGATGGCATCGCTGACTCAATGGTCATGAACGTGGGCAAACTCCAGGAAATGGTGACAGACAGAGATGCCTGGTGTGCTGCAGTCCGTGGGGTTGCAAAGAGTCAGACACGACTTGACTTGGCAACCGAAGAATGACAACAGAGCAGGAAAAAGAGTCCACTCCTTTAAACTAAAGAGAGGAGGAAAAGCTAAAAAGTTTATCCCTTACGTTCACATCCTGCAGGCTCAGCTCTGCCACACAATTTTCACCGCTGGCCAAGGTGGAAGGACACAGAGGTCCAGAGGTGGGGCCTGCGAGAAGCAGAGAAAACTCCCCTTTCTCTCTGAGGGAGTCTTGGAAATGGCACGGATGACAAAAACAGCTGGAAGGCCTTCCAGCTTTGAATCTAGACTGTTTCTACCTGATCTCACAGCTAGGCAACTCATCCATCCGATTTTAGCCCCCATCCAATAGAACCTACAAATTTTAATTAATGCTGCTTGACCTCATTAATGTGTGTAAAAATACAATCAAACAACAAATTGCAGCAATTTGCAGTTGAAAGATATTAACTAATACTAAGTGCAACAGAAAAAAAAAAAAGCATGCCGTTACGTAAATAAATGCAAACACATCTCCTCACTGTATTTTGCGCCTGGTTTCTGAGAAAGGCAAGTCACTTAAAATCCTTATATCTCAGTTGTATTCGTTAAAATAATGCATGTTAATTATATTCCAACACTCATCTGACAAATAACTGATAAGTTACACAATGTAACTACTAATAATCCTTGCAGCCCATTTTATTATCTTATGAAATTAGAGATTGAACATTGATTATGAGTAATAGGGGATTTCATCCAATAAAGACAGCACACAAGGAGGAGTATATAAAAACGGGGTAGCTGGCTTTTGAAGAGCTAAAAGGAATGGTGTTAAGTCATTAATTAGCAAAGGCGAATACTCTGGGTGAAGATTGTCACAGTCACACTTTTTTAGACCAGAGATGAATCATTTATTTCTGCCCCAGCTGGACCACTGAGTGCAAGCAAAGTTTGTCCAGCACAAATAGTAGGAATATATTTGCTACGGGGCCAGCCTGGCAACACTGCTTACTTTACACGCTATTGGTAAGCAAATTTATACGAAAGCACGCGATGTCTAATACTGAACTACTCCAGCCTCAGACTGAAGGGTGATTTTACAAACGTCCTCTGGCACTCCATCATCCCTTCATTTTAATGTCTTTACTTTATGATTTTGTTGATGAAATACTACTTACCCGGTGCTCAGAATTCCTTTTAGGCTGCAGGCACTGGTAGTTGACATGGCAAGCTATATTTTACAGCCATATATTTCAGCTCTCTCTGTCCAAGTTGGAGGACACAGTAGCCAAGATGGTTTTTCATCGTAGAAATATATTTTCATATTTATTTATTGATTTGACTAATGTATCTATTTTTCAATTCACATGCTTATGTTTCAATCCATTAAAGTGATTCATGGTCAAATAATATGTTATTGCAAGTACAAAGAGGAGATAAAAACCACTGCACATTTGCTGTAACACAAGAACAAAAATAATAATAAAAAAACATTGCATGATTAAATATAGTTTTAATCCCCCAAAGATCAAAACGAAAATGATGTTTTTAATTATTCCACAAAAGGGCATAAAATAAAAGTTTTCTTAGGAAAAAAGTAGGATGCAATTACCTATGAATTAAGTCTCCCAGTAATAAATATTTTGTGGATGTTTCTTAACAAGATTAAGTACTCAATATGGACTTAGCATAAGGCGTGAAATTAACAACAGAATAAAAACTATAACGGGTCACAATTATTCAGCAGGAGGAGACTAGACGGGGAAGCTGACCAGCTCTGAGATGTTAGAGCCACATTCTCCAAGTGCCTTGCTTAGAGCCTTTAATGCGGTGAAATTCCAGGGAAAGCCTAGACAGGTGGGACCAAGGCTGCCAGATGCTCCAGATTTCCTCCTGGAGAGCCAGGCTGAGTGGTCACCCAAGGGCTAGGTGCACCTTGAGGCCTCCCATCTGGTCTGGGCCTCAGGGGACGCTCTAACGGGAAGAGGCGGGAGGCCGCTATAGGCTGGCTGCTCCCTGCGCCAGCTGCCAGTCTTACAACAAGCTGTTTTACTGGGTTGCATTTTACGGACTCTAGAGCTGTGAAATAGGAAAGGACCTGTGTGTGTGCGTGTGTGTGTGTGCCTGCCTGTGTGCATCTGTGCGTGCGTCTATGTGTCTCTGCATGTGTGTATGTATGTCTGTGTCTGTTGCTGCGTGTGTGCCCACTGCACATGCGTTTGGAGAAAGAGTGTGGTGTTTCAGGGAACATCACGTTGCCGTGTAACTGTTTACACGAAGGTGAATGGGACACAGATGCACGCAGAAACGCAAAGCCTGAAGTAGCTCCCGTCGAGGGAGGGGGTCACTGGGACTCTTGGAGCAACAGTAAGTGTGGAGCCATACACGACGCAGCACCGGGGTGACAGCCATCCTGGGAACCGCAAACTGAGAGTAAAGCGGGGGAAGAGCTTACCTGGAGGAGACGGGCCCGTGTCGGGAGGCCTTAGAGGGGAGGCTCCTTCAGTCCACGCTCAGAGATCTCCAGAGAGCATCCACGTGTGCCAGGCATCGTGCTGGAGAGCCGGGGGCCGGGGGACAGCCCCCTCTGGTCTCAGTGTTCTCTGCAGATCTGGACAGACCTTGGCTGCCTTTCAGAGGAATCTGGAAATAATGAGAGTATTACCGACGGCGTGGAGATGGGCTCTTGGTGCATCACAGTGCTGGCTCCGATCTCACACCTGGGGCTGTCCCCAGCCCCACCCAGGAGGGCAGCCAAGCCGGCCCTGTGGCCTCCCAACTGCCGTCCAGCCCGCCCCTGAAGAGCGCCTTGCTCCTCAAGCCGAGATAAGGTAAGATCCCGTGACGAGATAACCCTTTCCTCCAGAATGGGCTGAGGGTGAGGAGAGAAATCACACAGACTAGATTCACTGCCCGGTGGGGTTTGCATCTGACAGCATTAGAGATTGTCCTGGAGATTCGGACAGGAATGCGGGAGACTCCAGGAATGAGCTTTCCCAGGACAGACCCCGTGCTCCTCTGGTCCTTGGTGGGAGTCGGAGGCGCCTTTGGTCAGTGTCCTTCCAGTGCGTCTGTCTTCAGGGGACTGGGAACTTCCCCGCTGCAGGAGCTGTGCGGAGCACTGCACACAGTAGGTGTTCAAACAAGTTTGGCTTAGAAGATGAATGAGATGCCCATGCTCTGCAACTGGCTGGAGAACATAGATGGCAGGGATTTACGGATGGGCAAGCAGAGGGACAAAAGTCAACATCCATCACAAGCCCATGATCCAGGAACATCCATTTAAATATTTTGGTACATTTCCTAGATACATTTTGCCGTGAGAATTCACACTTTTTAGATTAAATTTTGGCTCAAACCATTTGGACTGTTTTATTGTCTGCATTTTACACTAAATAATTTATACCAAATTGTTTTCCACAACGATTTTGAATGGTTGCCTGGTATTTCATGGTATGAATGTACCGTGAATATACAGCTGATTACACTTTTTTTCCTATCACCAAAACACTGCAGTAAAAATCTCTGAAGCCAAGTCTTTATTAACATCCATGATTATTTCTACAGGATAAAACTTAAGGTGGAATTTAAAATACCATGAAATCTTTAACCAGACAGGCTTTGCCCTGTACTTTAACTGTGCCCATTTCTCAGTATGCTCCCAACATCATATATTATCATCAAAATATTTCTGTAGGTAAAAATTTACATATGTAATTTTATGTCAAACAATGTTTCATTTCTATTTGTATTTAATTACAATCAAGTTTAAAGATTTTATGCTTATTGCCCATTTATATTTCTTCCCTTTTATTTAATTAACCCTTAAAAATCTTCTGCATGTTTTTCTTTCCATAATTTTTTCTTAATTTTCACCCATTTTTGTTGGTTTTTAGAACTAGAGAGAAGTGTAAAGAAGAAAACTAAACTTGTTTATAATCTCTCTCCAATAATGTCCATTGAACTTTAAAAAATGCATGGACAAGATTAGAAAATTCAACCGTATGCCTCCTTTATATTTCTATAACAAACCTAGTTCATCTCCTCAAATATAGTCATTGAAAACAGTGTTTTTTGATTCCTATCACACATACCCTACACGCACACCCACACACCACACACACACACACATACACGCATGCATCCACAGAGTCCCTTACCTTGCCTTCATAATTTATAGCACAGATTAGAGGTTTTCCCAAATAATCACAAACTGTATCCTTTTTCCTGACTATACAGTAGCCCACCACATACACTTGCCATAGTGCATGTAACTGGACTCCTAGTGCTGGACACATTGAGTCTGCTGGACACATTTATTTTGTTTTTGCTATTTTAATAGTGCCAGACTGAAAATACTTTTGTGTGTGTGTGTATGTGTGTGTGCTATGGAGTGATAAAGAGACAGAGAAGGACAGAAAGAGGATGAGAGAGAGAGAGACAAAGACACAGAGAGACAGAGGGCATTCTGTGTGTATAGTGATAAATTCCTAACAGTAGGGATTTCTGGTTTATTCCTTCATAATTTGAAGAGCCCCTTATATATTAGAGATGTTAGCATTTGAACTGCAATGTAAGTTGCAAAATTGCTTCATGATTTTTTGGCATTGTCTTTTTTTTTACTTGTAAGTATGTTTTTATAAATTCAGATTCATCTTCATTCCTTTTTTGGTTTTTCCATTTGATTCCACACATGCAAAAGCCTTTGCCACAGAAAAATTAGATAAACTTTTACATGGAATTTTTTTTTTTGGTTCTAATATAGATCCATCCCTAAAGCTTAAAATATTCATCTTTCTGGTACTTATTTTTAGCCTAATCATAAAGTAGGGATCTGACTTTCCTATTCCATATCCTATTTGCTCCAAACTATTTACTGAATAATCTATCCTTTTCTTGCTGCCCTAAAATGTCATCTTTGTTACATGTGAATTATTTATGTCTCTTTCTGAAATTTCTTTTCTGTCCTATTGATCCATTTATCCCTGCACCAAGAACACATTGTTCTAATCACTCTAGTATTTTAATATCTAGTAGGTCAAGTCCTCGCTCATTATTCTTATTTTTCAAAATTTCCTTGGCTCTTCTCAGCCATTTATTTTTCCAGATGAACTTTAACAACATTTTGTTAAGTTCCACCCAAAGCCCACTGGGACTAGAATTGGATATTCATTGAACTTGTAGATGAATTAGGCGAAAGTTGACATCTGCGCCACTAAATCTTCTCTTACAGGAACATTATTCTTTATGTTCATTTAAGGTTTTTTTCTGTCCCTTGGCAAAGTTTTATAATTTTTAATACTTCTCTAGGACATTTTGTAATTTTATGCAGACATTTTATATTTCTGTTGCTATTGCAGAAAATATCTTTGGCCAGGAATATATGGTTTATATGTTTTTGATTGTTTTGTAGTCAATAAAAACCTACTGACTAGCTTAAAATTAAGTTTTAGTTAAAATGTTTTAAATATTAACTAAAATTAGATAAAATTGTCTTCGTAGTTTTCGGCCGTGTCCTTTAAGGTTCAGAAATGGTCCATCTGTCAAGTGGAAACAATGCTAATTTATCTCCTCTATTCTGGTAATTAATGAGTTGATTTTCTTTTCTTTCATGTTAGTAAAATTTCCAAAATGACTGTTTCCCATAGACATCCTGGTGGTCGCCCTGAGTCCTCCCTGACAGCAGGAGGCACAGTGCTGATGAGACCTGGGAGGAGAGGCTGGTGACCTTCCTGCCTGTGCTCACGTTTCCACGTTCAAGGGCCCTCCTCCTTCTCCTTGTTAACATCACCAAGGTCAAAGGTGAAGTCTTATCAAATGGCTTGTCTGCAGCCGTTGGAATAAACCTGTGTGCTTTCCTGTGTCCTCTGAATGTGAGACACGAATAGACTGCTTCCGGATGATTGACTCTTGCATACAGAGATTACTATGAGATCCCAAGGCATCATTCTCATAAGTCTGGAACCTGAATTAAGGAAAATCTAGGTTCAGATCTCAGCTCCATTACTTCTTGGCTATGTGGTCATGAGAAACTTACCTGAGCTCTCCAAGCCATCAAAATCTCCTCTCTAGGATGTCAGAGAACACTAAGCGAATCTCTTGTTCTGGAAGAGTCTGCAGGTTCAGCATTGGAATGCCCTCATCGCCTAGTTCTCTCTCTTACATGAACTGGGCGGAGGCAGAAAGACTCGCCTACTCACAGGGAGTCTCAGCCGCTGCACATAAGAGGTAGGTAGGGAAGCTACACAGTTATACATACTGCTTTTCAACTCCATGCGAAATGAGTGAGGATCTGGCATAAGACAGGTGTTAATCAGCAGTGACAGCAGAAGACCCCAGAAGCCCCCACCCCCAGGGCAGGTCTCCTCCTGGTTATCGACGACACAGCAAAGAGGCAAGTGGAAGGTGATTGAGGTTTTGCCAGACAGTGTCAAAGGGAAGCAGGAATGCATGTTGAAAGCCATATCCTTTTTCACTCATCACTTGATTCACTGGTATTTCTCATACAGAAGCAGAAAACTGGTGCTCATTTAATTGTCCCAACTACATTAAAAGCTTACTTCAATTCTTTTTTAAGACAAGAAAAACTTACATGTTTTAAATGTTTGCTTTGCATGGTACTTCTAAAGATTCACTTAAACGATGCTACACAGAAGGATATTAAAGAGTAACATATGGGGAAAGATGGATTTGGAGGGACTGAAAATCCAAGGGAAGTTGTAATCTTCCACAGCACATGCCCAAATGACCCTGCTCACTGCTGGAGGCCCCGCTTAAAGCCTGTGTGTTGATTCCCTAGCACAGTCATAACTAAGTTCCACAAACTGGGTGGAGTAAAACAAAAAATTGACTCTCATACAGCTCTGAAGTCAGAAGTCTGAGATCTGGGTGTTGGCAGGCTTGGCCCCTCCTGGAGGCTCAGGAGGAGAATAGGTTCCATGCCTCGTTCCTGGATTCCTTGGCTTGTGGACGCATCACTCTGAGAGTCTTGGCGTCCACCTTTTTGGACGTTTTTCCTGTGCGCCCCTCTGTGTGTCTAACACAGATCATATTGATATTGGGCCCATTCTGATTCGTATGATCTCATCTTAACTAGTTGCATCAGGAATGACACTACTGGGGCTTCCCCGACCATCCAGTGGCTAGGAGTTGGTGTTCCCATTGCCCAGGGTGCAGTTTTGGTGGTATGGCCAAAAGAAAAACCACTCTTACCAAATAAGGAAGGTCACATCCTGAGGCTCCAGGAAGGACATAAAATTTGCAGGGGTGGAGGGACACTATTCAACCCATACCAGCAGGGATTTAACCTTAGTTTTTAATATGCTCCTCTCAGTGTACTGAACCCAGGACCCCAAGCAGCGCAAACATCCCAGACTTACATGCTGGTGATTAATTTCACCTGACCCTTCCTGTCCCTGCTTAGGGCTGGGGACATCAATCTACCCAGCACAGAGGACACATGGGCGTGGCTAATTGATGAGCTTTAACAGATATTCAATGGCCATTTAAGTTGCCAGAAATCATGAGGAAAGGCATCAAGCGGTGGAGGGTTTGCAGGGAGAGCCTCACATCCACCCTCACCTCGGAAAGGGTTAAACTCCAGAAGCCAAGCCGATGGAGTCAGTGATGCCACAAATGCTGGGGGAGCCGCTCGACTCTCCAAGCAAGATCCCCTCTGAGCATGTTGCGGGCAAATGCTGGCACAGAAAAGGACCCCCAGATGAGCCAGGAAGTCTCCACTTCGTCATGAAGAATTGTTCAGTGGGGTGGGTACCAGTGGGAACATGCTGGAAACAATTACCATATGTGCCTGAGAAGGGTCTAATTTGTCCATCTTGAAATTTTGCCTTTCTTTTGAAAGGATAGTTAATTTCAAGTAATCTGTTTCACAGGTGAAGCCTTTTTCTGAGGGTTTAATATATCACTCTTGGTTGCCTGAACAATTAGAAATTGTCACCAAAGAAAAATGTCACAGTTCATGTAAATAACTGTTTACCTAAAGGAATGGGAGCCCACCAGAGTCAGCGGACTCTAATGAGCCGTGACGCCGGGGAGAGAGCCGGAGCTCAGCTGCATCTGCTGAAGCTGACACTGCTCCTGGTAAAAATTGGCCAAAACAACTATTATTTGTTTTTTTCTTGTCAGAAATAATGTAGCTTGAAAATTTTCCACAGGCAACATGAGTTCGAACCATTTGTTACTTCTAATAGCCTAATTGTTCTTCTGGCAGATATAAAAAATTGGGGCAGTGATGTCATTTACCTAAATTTCTAATTAATGCAATGGCAAAAGAGAAATTGGAATGGGGGTGGGGGGGAAAGTTGGAAAATGCCCCTGTTCATCTCAGTGGAATCTGTCTTTGTTAACTTTCCCATGCTTTGCCCCAACAGCGGGTATCTGTGATCACCAAGTATTGTCCGTTTCAACAGGAGGCGGGCAAGACAGGTGGTTCACTCAGTTCCCCGGGGAACAGGACACTTCTTTCCTGACAGCCCATCAAAAATCCCGTTGAACAGAGATGAGTTACAGCAAGTTGGCATGTCCTGAAAAGTTTATGCTTTCACCCATGGCTGAGTAGAGAGAACACAGGATGGACGCCTACCTGCTCAGCCCTACACAGACTCTAGCCCACAGACTGCAATTAGACTACTGATTTTAAGCCTTGGGCATACAGTGAACCCCCGATATGTGAAAATCGCTGGAACCACAAATGGTTTTAAAACAACCCTCTGATCACTGGAGTGTCAGTGTTTGGATGGCTGGACTCTTCATGATATTTCCCCATGGTTCGAAATAATTCCTCCTCCAACAGAGGGAAAGACACATTCCAGAAGCATCGTGGATCATGGTCATGAAGCCAAGACGGTGCAAAACGACGTTTCCTGTCCTGTGTTCCTTAGAACAATGGTTCCAGGAGATGCTTGGTTGGGAGAAAAAAAATAAAATACTCTTTCCTCCTTAAACACAAGGCCCACCAGAAGATAAAAGGTTCTATAAATTCTACAGTAAAAATACCTCTCTCAAGGTACTTAACTCATCTTTTTTCAAACATATTTGAACTTATAATTCTAATTTTATATGAAAAAGTCATATTCTGCAGGGGTAAAAAAAAAAAAAAACAATCTCGGGCACGTAACCCTGCTATTACAGTCCTTATTAGTTTTCGGAGCAATCCAGTCCAGTAATAAACACACATGCTCGGATCAAGAGAGACAAAGCCATGAAATACCCAGTAAGGGAATGAGAATGGGTGGAGGGAGTCTTCTCCCTGCCAACACACCTCTGAGTGGCCCAGTGCTCATGTCCATAGCCACCCCATCGTCTCGGCCACAGTCAGCTCTCTCCTGAGCTACAGGAGCCTCCCCCACGCTTTCCATACCTGACCCTCCCACCCTTTCTCCAGAGAGCTGGCCAAAGATGCCAAGTATAATCGGAGCCGGCTCTTCTCCTCCCTCACCTGAAACCCTTCCGAGGAGTCACAGGAAAGTCACAATGAAGCCCCAGCTCCTGAGCGTGGCCGTCTCCTCCTTGCGTGTTTTCACGCCACCTTTCCTCTGTGCATTTTTGCTCTCTGGGTCCAAATTTCTCTTTTCGTGCATTGGATTAGAGCCCTCCCAAATGACCTCATTTTAACTTGGTCGCCTCTGTAAACGCCCTCCTTCCCAATAAGGTCCAGTTCTGAAATACTGGGGCTGCGACTTCCCACATTTGGGTTGTTGTTGTTGTTGTTGTTGTTGTTTGTTTTGTTGGCTTTGGTTTGGTTTTGGGGGGAGTTTTGGTTTTGGTTTTGTTGCCACACATCTTTCACAATTCAACCTGAAACAATGCCTGGCCATCCCTCTGTATCATCACGCCTAAAGGGTACAAGCAACCTGGTCATTGCTCCTGGCCTGAATTGTCCTTTTCCTGTTCCATGGTGAATTAGTCTACTGGCCCATGTGAGTTTATCATTTGAACTTCTTTTGTGAATTTCCAGTTTACATCTTCACTGTAGGTTCAGCCCCTGGTGGGGGAACCCAGCCCTGACAGGAATTCTTCCAAGCATCTGATTGCCCCCATGTCCACCAGGGGACAGTCGGTGCCCGATGGGCGTGCAAGAAATGACAGCACTCTGCATCTGTCCCTTTGCATGTGTGCCTGCTAGGTTGCTTCAGCCACGCCTGACTCTGTGACTGTAGCCCCCTAGGCTCCTCTGTCTATGGGATTCTCCAGGTAAGAGTACTGGAGTGGGCTGCCATGCTCTCCTCCAGGGGATCTTCCCGACCCAGGGATGGAATCCAAGTCTCTTGTGTCCCCTGCATTGGCAGGCGGGTTCCTTACCACTAGCGCCCCCGAAAGCCCTTTGTTCCTCTTGTCACGTGTTAAAAGCATGAAAGTAGGTAATTTGTTCTCAATGCAATAACTAGACCTTTCATCATATAAGACTGGCAATAGCTAAACCATGACTGCTAGAAAGGGGAATTTCTCATTCGTTAAGTGAAAAATACCCCTTCTTCTGTGTGTCTCATTTCTGCCTATAATAGTGTCGATGATTGCAAACTACCCTAGCACTGCCTATTTTTAAAACCCTTTTAATTCATTTCCACTAAACATTTCAAGGGCTGCTGTTATTATGTGAAATGTGAACTTTTTAAAAAGCATTGAACTATATTATATTAAAGTCATAAAAGTGATTATCTAGTCCGAACCCCTCCAATTGACCAATGAGGAAAATGGGACTTAGGGAGTTAAACCTAAGATTACATGGACAATTAGAGGAATCAAGCCAGGTCTAGAAGACCAAGGGCCCAGGGCTCAGCTAAGGCTTTTCCTGACCGCTTCTGACCTTAAGAAAAGAGGTCGCAATCCTCGGGCAAGAGGACCTAGGGTCCTCTGACTTCTGGCTGCCACTCCGTGCCCCGTTCTCTGCTCACACTCCTAGGAGGACGTACAGAACAACTCTGCGCTGTAGGCTTCACTCCACCTTTTGCACTGAGACCTGGACACCTGAGCTCACGGGCTGTTGTCAGGTTCATGAAACGGTGAGCTCCATGGCCAGGATGTGGTCCTGGCTTCTCAGATGAGAAACAATTGAAATCCTGACTTCCTCCAAGACATTTTGGTCACAGCAGACGTTTCTGGCCTCAGAAAGTTCTCGGTAATGGAAGGGTTATTGAACTAGATATTGAAAAACATAGTGAGCAGCTCTAAAGCTTTGTCCTGTGGAACCACCCTCTCTTTCCTCTCTGCTGAACACAGGCATTCTTCTTTCTCCCTCCCTTTGAGCTAAGAAATGTGCATTTCCGGGCCTCAAACATATGGTTAAACCTCAGGGACCATTTGTGACATGTCAGTAGAGAAGGTGATTTCCCGCCTGCGTACACAGGTAACGGCTACTGTGTAAGGTGGCACCTGGGCAGAGGTGTCAATATTTTTACTTTCATCATGATACACACAGCCTTATTGATCCCCTTCATAGTTTTACTATTAATAATTAAGTCGGGAGCCTTATTCCTTAATCCCATTTTATCCTCACTGCTCATCCTAATCACTCTTTACATTAAAGGATTAGTGCTCAGGGTACAGCTGGACAAATAACAACCCACCTTAGAAAAGATGCTTTTCCAAAAAGGGAACAAGAGTAACTTGCCCTTATAAGCAGGCTTAGCAAAGAGGGCAAAGGACTTGAAGATCCTTCAAAAGCACCTTGTGTAACAAGTCCCCCTCGGTGGACACAGAGCAGTCTTCCCCACTGGGTACTGTCTCGTTACGTTTTACTTAAAGATGATCTTGAGTTTTCCTGGTGCAGGTAAGTGACTCCGTCATCCTGGGGTACCGTGACATTTCTCCCTTGGGAAAAATTAAACCTCCCTTCCCATGGTCTCTATTTTTCAGGCACCTCAAAGTCTGATGAGCAATGAGACACACTAGACCCCCGAGATGTCTGCTGGCCAGTGGACACCACTGAACACATATGCTCCACACTGGGATAGCTGCGAACTTTGAGGCTCTATTCCAGCCATCTGTGGTGTAGGTTTCCCATTAGGGAGGGTGGTCTGATTCACTACAAAGCTGAGATGCTTCAGGAAGAAACAACCACTACCCTTTTTTTTTTTTTTTTTTAAGCCTTCTCTGTTGGAGAGAAATTACTTTAACCACTGAAGGAGAACATCATTCATCTAGGTAAATCTTAGAGTCAAAACCATAACACCTCATTACTAACAGATCCCAGGCCAGCCAGAGAAGCAGCAGAATAAATCCTGATGTCCATAGCCCCAGGGAGATTACCCCTCAGAACAAGCAGCGAGACTTCTGTTCCTTCTTCTTGCTCAAATGTCATCAACGCAGGCACCACCATAGCACACTGCCGCCGATTTGCAGGAGCATCTGAACAGCGTAAGGAAGTGCGGCGGCCCCTGCTGTGTGCAGCATAGCTGAGATCTCGGCGCCCTCGGGACCGCACGGCAGAACAAGAGAGCGTCACCCAAGGGGGCCCCATGGCCAAGTCACACAGTGGAGCTGGGGCGGCCTCTTGCCCTGCCACTTCCAGTTTAAGCAGCCCCAGCCACTTACCTAACCTCTTAGGGTCTCAGCATCCTCACTGGAAGAATGGGGTTAAAAATTATCTGTTCTTCAAACCTGAAATCATTACACGAGATAACAGGTACAGATGTAGATACGTATTCGTGACAGAGGCCGACTCTCATCACACAGCTACCATGGCTACTATTAAAAGGAGTCTCTATTGCACAGTAAACCAAGCCGAAAAAAAGTTTGCAGTGCTGGACTGTCCCTCACTATTCTTGCACGAATCGATTTAAGTTACCGAGACGTCTCGTCAGAACCATTTAAAGGCAAAAAGATTTTAAGAGTAAGCTTAAGCAGCTTGCGATCTATTTTAAAATCTCTTATACTTCCTAGTTGAGGACTTTGGTTAAATATTTAACCAATTCTTTGTTTTTTATTCCTCATCTATGAAACACTATTAGTCATAACAAAGCTAAAAAGTACAACTCAAAACACCTGGAAATAAGAGGAGCCAGGTATATAATGGGTGTGAATAAAATATTTTGTTGCAATAATGAAAGTTAAATGAAAACACAGAAACACTTGTTTCCAACGTGCTACTAAAAATATTTCTAACTCTGTCAGTAAAAAGTGAGAATGAAATAACTCTAGCAATAACACTTTTAAATGTATTTTTCATTTTTTCAATGCCCAAAAAAGTATCAAGTACCCAAAATGTGCCTATACGTTTAGAAGAAGAAAAACTGAAAATATAGCCCAAGATTTGGGATCTGGTGGGAAAGAGAGACATCAAAAATATATTTTTAATAGCAATCTGTCTGTGCCATAACAGGAAAATAGAGGGTGAGTGGGAAGTACATGCTGAAGTTATATTAGACAAGAAAGAAGACAGGCTGAAAATCAAACACTGAGGATCCATCTCAAGAAGATAAAAACAGTGAATTAAGCCTAAGGAAAGTATAAGAAAGGAAAGGGTAAAGATGAGTGAAGAAATAAATGAAATATATAAAGTAAACATTCAATAGATAAAATGTATTTGACATTTTAAGAAAAATAAAAATATAAGCACTTTGGGAATATTAATCAAGGAAAGAGAAAGAAAATATAAATTATTCAGCATTGGGAATGCAGAAGGGGGGAATCACAAATTGTACAGACATTAACAACATAAAGAGGCATTACAAATGCTTATTTGAAAGCACAGACTGACGGACAAATGATGTTCAAAATATAACCTACCAAACTGACACAAGAAGAAATAGAAAATCACAATAGTCCTATACCAAATCATCAAATTTGAATTTTTCGTTAAAAACCTTTACACAAAAATAAGTCAAGACTGAGAAAACTTCACTATTGAATTCTTCCCAACATTTAGAAAAGAAATAACATCAATATCACACAAACTCCCTTAGAGAACAGAAAGAAAGCAAGCACTTTCCAATTTGTTTTTGAAGCTATCAAAGGCCAAAAG